>JBBMJZ010245632.1:0-18897 GCA_037833815.1 Zingiber zerumbet
GCGAAGAAGAAAGCTAGGGTTAGGGTTTTCTTGTGCAAACTTGTAAGCTTTTGCTTGTATTTTGTTTCCCTTTCCTTCTTCTTGTACTGAGAGCTTGTAGGGCTTCTCCGCCTTCGGTAGTTACCGAAAAGGAGTGTTTTCATGGTGGAGAGTGCTCGTGTGTGTGGATCCTTGGATTAGTCGCCTCTTGTGAGGTGGATACCAAGTAAATCCTTTGTGTTAATGTTGTATGTGCTGTTTTTTGTATTTCCGCTGCATATCTTTGAAGAAATAAGTAACGAAGAGCACGAGGAGCGCGACGAGCTATTTACACTCCCTCTAGCTACATATTTGGTCCTAACATGCTAGAGATAAATCATGATGTTAACTCAGTGGTGGAGCTATTTCACATTCTTGGCCAACACTACAAAGGTGCAAGTCAGAAAATGAAAGCTCAGTATCTTAGAGTTTCTAGTATGATATATGTTCTGTGGGAAACCCGTAACAGATGTCGCTATAAGGGGATGGTTCTTGATATTGATAGGATGTTGCGAAAGATTCAAATTTATGTTTATCGTTTTATAGACTTATGCAAAAGTTAAAGTGGTTGCTGCTCGTGAGGAGTTTGCTATCCGTGTTATTGATGCTCCACCTGCTGTCTGTGGTTTTGAGGTCACATCTGTTGTCCCTAGTTTGGAAGTTTGTGGTTTTGAAGCTTCAGCTATTGTCCGTGTTTTTGAAGCTTCATGTATTGTTCATGGTTTTGAAGCCTCAAGGCTTGTGTGTGTACATGCAAGTTACGTTGAGGACTTGAGTGTATGCAAGCAAGTCAAAATGTTGACTTGTGTATGTCTTATGATTAGTGGTGAGAGTCAAAATGTTGACTTGTGTATGTCTTGTGATTGGTGGTGAGATGAACTTGTACAGTGAGGAATCCTATTGTGTATGGTGAGGGTTTGTATTTTGTACGCATTTCCTATGGTGAGGGAATGTGAGTTGGGAGGTATGGGAGAGGATAGTGAATAGGTCCAATATATTTGATCTATCTAGTCCGCAGCAAACGACTCACAGTAAAGACAATGACAAATCCGTTGATGGTTGGGGTTTTGCCAAAAAGCCTAAGAGGGTGAATAGATCCACGATAATGATCTATCTAGTGAGCAGCAAACGGCTCGCGGTAAGGATAACACCAAATCCGTTGATGGCTAGGGCTTTGCCAAAAAGCCCAGGAGGGTGCATAGGTCCACCATAAAGACTTATCTAGCTCGTAGCAAACGTCTCACGGTAAAGACACGATAAATCTGTTGATAGCTGATCACTTGCTCAAAGTGACTTCAGGGGCCATTGACCCATGACACAGGAGCAGTTCGCATCTTTGGTTTCATCGGCAAATGGTGTAGTTAGGTTGTAGTTCACTTTGTCGTTGATTTCATGCTGGTGGCAAGCAGATTCATTGGTGGCATTGTGAAGGCAAATTGTGGTAATGTGATGGCAACATTTGATGGGTCTCTTAGAGGTCCATTGCATATTCATGTAATCCTTGTCTTATGGATTGTATGTACAAGAGATGTCACCTCATGCCTGGGGTGTGAGATTATAATTCATGATGTATGCTTTTGGGTTGTATGTTCAAGGTTGTAAAAGCTTGAACATATTATAATATAATTTACCAATTTCCGTGAGAGGGAGTCTGTTACCGAAATTAAGAGGGAGTCTATTGCCAAGATTGAAAGAGAGTCTGTTGCCGAAACTGAGAAGAAGTCTATCATTGAGACTAAGAGGGAGTCTATTGTTAAGATTGATATGTGTCGGGGTCTGTATCTGAAACTTAGATAAGGTCAGTGGCCTATCCTTTAATTAGACTCAAATGGCAGAGATAAGTGTATTTAGTTAGTTCAATCAGGTCTGAGTTCCATTTAAGTAGAGTTAACTTTTCCTTGGGTTAGGTGTGACCCATTTTGACTTTGATTGATAAATCAACACGACTCTTGAGACACATAGGGGCTAGAGGAAACTACTGCATTAGAAGCCTCCATTTCAAGTCTAGTCGCGTAGTCCTATTGATTAAACTGTGTTGATCATGTCCTTATATCCCTAATAAATAGGGTGGTTGTATATAAACATTGTCACTTGTTGGATATGGTATGCACATTATTACTCTTGGAGTTTTCAGTTCCACCTAAATTTTGGGTGGAAGCTCTGTCTACTACTATTTTTTAATTAATCATCTGTCCTCTCAACAATTAGATTTTCATTCTCCTTACTATCTTTTTGGTATGCACCCTAATTATCACATGCTGCACACATTTGGATGTGTTTGTTTTGTTCACTTGCCCTCTCATGAGCGTCACAAGTTTACTGCTCAGTTCGTACGGTGTGCTTTTATGGGTTACAACAATGCTCAAAAGGGTTTTTTGTGTTATGATGTTGCTAATCATTTGCATATTTCCATAAATATGATTTTTTTTTTAGTATGAGTATTATTTTTTGCAACATGTTTCTTCTTCCAATAATGTTCTTCTTCCTTGCTTTGATAACATCTCTCCACCAATTGAACGTTTTATACCTGGAATTATATATCAACAACGATAAACCCTTCGTCACAAATTCTTCCCGATCCTAATCCAATTAATGCTCTGGTGGTTCTTTGGAAATTCTCTCGCACCTGTCATCCTCTTGATTGATATGGTTTCTCTACCACTTCAACTAATATTACAAACCCTACCTTTTATTCACATGCAACTAAGCATGCATGTTGGGTAAAAGATATACAAAAAGAATTTCAAGCTCTTCAGGAGAATCACACTTGGGATATTTTTCCTTGAACAACTGGTATTAAGCCCATTGTTGTAAATGAGTATATTCTATTAAGCTGCGATTTGATGACTCACTTGACAAATATTAAGTAAGGTTGGTGGTACTTGATAATCGACATGAGTATGGAGTAGATTATGAGGAGACATTCGCTCCTGTAATCAACATGACGACAATGAGACTTATTCTAGCTATTGTTGTTTCCAAGGGCTGGTCATTATGCCAAATCATGTGAAAAATACTTTTTTGCACAGAGATCTTAAAAAAAAGATTTATATGACTTCACCATCAAGATTATTTTCTACACCCTCTTCTGATATTTGCAAACTAAACATTCACTCTATGGTTTAAAGCAGACTTCATGTGCTTGATTTGATAAGTTGTGCTCTACGCTTATTAATTTCTCCTTTGTCCAAACTTTAGGAGCATCTTCAAGGGTCTTTTCATATGAAAGACTTGGAACCTTTACATTATTTTTTTAGGGCTTGAGGTGCATTCTACCTCAGCTAGAATTTTCTTGCACCGACGTAAATACCTTTAGGAGATAGTTACTTTGGTTGGTCTACAAGATGGTAGTTTTGTTGATAATCCATTGGAGGTAAATGTTAAATATCATCATGATGAGGTGATTTTCTCTCTGACCCCTCTTTATATAGACAATTAGTGGAGAGCTTGAACTACCTGACTATTACTCAACTTGATATTGCCTTTGTTATTCAACAAGTTAGTCAATTTATACAGACACCTAGACACCTTTACTTGGCTACAATTCTACGCAACACGCTATTTGAAAGACACTTTTATCCTGAGACTTTTCTTTTCTGTGGGTTCTCCTATTCGTTTGATTACATATGTGATGCTGATTGGGCTGGTTGTTCTGATACTCGACATTCAGTTACAAGTTGGTGCATGTTTCTTAATACCTCTCTCATTGCTTAGAAAAGGAAGAGAGTTAGAGTATCACATCACGTCCTCTACTTGTTTTGAAATAGTTTGGCTTCGGGGACTATGGGTGAGCTTGGGTTTCCCAGATTGAGCCTATTCTGCTTCATGCAGGTAATACTAGTAATATTCAAATTGCTACTAACCTAGTGTTTTGAGCGTGCACCAAACACATTGAAGTGAATTGTCATTCTATTTGTGAAGCATATGATATTCGTGTCATCACTCTCTACATATCACCACTGAACTTCATATTATTAATATGTTTGCTAAGGCTTTCACCCAACACCGCCATCACTTTCTTGTTGACAAATTGATGCTGGTTGATCACTCACATGAATTTGAGGGGATATCAACATCGAGATTATACACTATCATTTATAGAATTCATTTTATCATAATTGTGCTAATTAGTCATGTATATATTACTATAAAAATAGATTATACGTAATTAGTACATACTTAAAATAAATTATTGGTAATTAGTATGTTAACTGCATATATTACCTTACTAAATATAGATTGTATAGAAATTCTATTTAATGTAAAACCAATTATTTCAAAACTTGACATAACCCATCACTCTAATGTTTTGCGAGGGGTCACGTATCACATTGATAATCGTCGCATTATACCACTTCATTAACGGGTGGCATGCGGTCCTCCTCGGAGTGTGAGGGCACTTTACAACGTTAACTGCGAAGGTGTGTGATAGTGTTATTGTTGACGTCACCTTGAACTAACAGAGCGGCATGCTGGCGCCTACTTAACGTCTATATAATTAATTTGTTTTTCTTAATTTCTACGTACTCTTTTGAAACTAAACTCTCGGTGTTTTCGCATGTGGGTACATCAAACTCAGATTGCCCGGAATAAATTTTTCATCAAATTTAATGTCAAGTTGTAGAAAATGCTAAAATAAAAATAAATTAAAAATATGAATGATAGAATTATTTCATTAATAAATTAAAGAGAGGAGAAAACAAAAGTGACGTTCAAAGAAAGAAAATAAATTATATTTATATATATAAACATTTATAATTGGAATTTTCCCTCAAATTTTGGAAGGAGCAAAACGGTAGCGTATTAAGTAAGCGGATTGCCGCCGGCGCAGTACATCAAGGTATTCCATCGGAAGCAGAGCAGCCGCGGCAGCAGGGTCATTTAATTCTTTTCCTACGGAGAGAATAAAAAAAGTGGCCGCCAATAAATTATGGCCGAGTGGACAACGATGGATTTCTTCTTCAGTCATCACAGTATCTGATCGCTTTGTGTGCGGTAGTGGACGGCGGAGCGGGGACCGCCTCCGACGTAGCTCCAAATACGCGAAAGTGACGCACCATCCTCCGCTTTTCCCCGCTCCAAAGCGCCAGCCTTTTGCCCTATTTTGCTTACCCGGAACACTACCCTACTTGGAAGTAGCTCGAAGTCAACGGGCGAGCCAGTTCTTCGAAGGCGGATCCCACCCGTGTCTCCTCGTTGGCGGGGCAGGTAAGGGGCTAGGTGAGGTCCAGGAGTAGAAAAAGTTTGCTCTGGGGACTCCTACTCCTGGGTACCTTGCCCAACGTCGTCTTCCCCGATCAAATTCTGATCCCTGGCGTGAGTTGATGCTGATGCGGGTGATTGAGAGCGTAGGAGAAAAGAACGCGAAAAGAATGATTTTTCCAGCACTATGCCTTCTTTTTGACTCTTGGCTCGGTTTTGATAGAAGAATTTAAGTTTCGTGTTATCTTTGAGCCTTTGGAACTTCCTTGATCTCGAAGAAGTGCAAAAGGTCTTTTTTTTTTAACGATGGTGGCGACGGAGAGTACAACAATATGGTTCCCTGCATCTGATTAAAGTGTCGATCCGTTCTCCGTTGCTAGATCGCCTTCTTCCATAGGTAGGGATTCGAAACTTCGTTGGTACTTGTCTGCTAGTTTACTCGAGTTTGCATATTTTTCCCCTTTCCGGTTGCTCTGTGTGTCTTATAAACTCTGAGATTGCCTTTCCTTATGGCGCATTTAAGTTATTTGTGCGATAAGTCATGTGCTCCAGTCTTCGGGCATTTGAGTAAAATGTTGTTGATTGGGCTGTATATTGATTTAAGACTATTGGTAAAGGTTTAGTTCATACGTAATTGTTTTTGCTGCTGAATTTAGCTCCCCTTTGGGGGGATTCTTATTGCATGAAATATTATAACTTGTCTTCTTAGCAATAGCGTGCTTACTTGTGAGACTTGAGAGGATAATTTTGCAGAAGAAAGAGATTTACTCATTTAGGAATTACGTTCAAATATTTTATTGATTGTGAACATCAAATTGATTGCCAAAAGCTTTACTACTATAAACTTGGACTGCTTCAACTTTGTGAGTTTCTCTCTCTTTCCCCCTCTCTGTCTTTTGATTTGAGATGTTTAAAAATTGATGGGTGTTCAACTTCTACCAAGCCGGCTCCACCTAGTGGGATAAGACTTGGTAGTTGTTGTTGTTGTTCAACTTCTACTTCATGACATGTGCTTCCAAAATTTTTTGTTCGTTTGAAACTCAGAAATTTTCCAGTCCTTTTGCATTCTTGATTTTGTGAATTTCTTAAAGCAGTAGGCATTGTCTTTTTTTTTTTTGCCACAAGGTTGAGTCATCCCATACTATCCAATATATCAAAATTATGAATTGCCTATAATTGTATGTCTCTTTGGTTTGGCTCTTGGACTGGGTTGCTAATCAGACTTGTCATTGCACAGGCAAATACTGTGAGGGATAAACAATCAAACATTTAGCGTTATGGTTTGGTTAAATGAAATTGTTGAAGAATCAACTCTTATCATTGCAGCTGGTCAGTCCCATGGAGGGCACTCATATGAAGGTTTTTGGGATGAACCCTCTAGTTCATTGGTACTCCCATTTCTCTTAAATTTTTATCCTTTATCATTTATGAACTCATTAATAATGCTATCGATTCTGGAATACATATTTTGCTTGTTTTTGAAAATCAATTTTTGACTTGAAAATACACAGACAGTCTTTTCACAATGCAATTAATAATATGGTCTTTTTACAATGCTATTAATAAGGAGATCTCAAGCTTCCTTGTCTTTTTGCTGTAACTCGCCACCAATATTGAAGTGCCTCATGAAAGGAAAATGTCAAGTTATCAAACCGAAAAACTCCTTTTCAGGAGTTGTGAACCTTTTTTCTAACAATCCATCCTTATTAAAATTTATTTGGTCCAAAGGATTTGATGAAGAGGATGTTGATGGTCAAGTAGATGTACATAGTCCAGAACTAATCACATTGTTGTGAACCTGATGCTCTTTACTGCTCCACGACCAGAACATTATCAAGATGAGGGTGAAGATTTTTTGTTGCCAACTCAACAGGCTTGTACATCTACACGTGTGTGATGGACTCAGGTGTAAGTGATTCTTTTTAATGGATTTGGTGGATGAAGTTCTTACATAGTGGATAGAGCGGATACTGGATGTGTTTGATGTAGAAGATGTATTGGTTAATTTAGATGGTGTAGATTATGTAATGGATATAGTTATTAGAGAAGATCACATAGAAAACTAATGAATTGTGTTGTATGTTGCAAACACAGAGTATTTTAGAACAATGAATTCTCTCTTCACAATCACTAGGCTTATGGATGGAAAAGAAATAGGGATGATTAAAATCTTGTAGCTTCTGTAAGTCCTTGTTGTCCTAGTAGCAAAACTCCAGTTGACCTGATTGCAAGCTTGCAATGACAATGCCATGCATCTAGGTCATAGCGTCCTTCGTTCTCAGCCAAATTTATTTTTAACTGAAATTTCTTAGTGGTAAAGCTCTTCATTCTTTTACTTGCATACTAATAACTGTTAACTCTGCATCCTGGCAGATTACAGTTACTGACTGCTACTACAGCTAACATGAATCATCTACTATACTTAAGCACTGTCTGCTGTAATACCATGATTATTTAGCAGATGTAATACATTTTTGTATTCTCATTGTGCCAATTATGTATTTTATGTCAATATCCATAGAATTTCTATAGAGTAAGGATCCTTGAATTTCTTTCAACCCACATTAGCCTTTATCTAATATGTTAAATCTGTTATTGCTGCATACCTTCATCACTGCTTCTTATATAAATGATCCAACTTGGAAAGTTTGCTCACAACCTTGCTCACTGAAATTTATGAAATACCTGGTGCAAGGATATTCACCGGGAACGTGAAGACGAAGACTATGATCATGCCATCGCGCTTTCACTAGCAGAAGAAGAGCAGGACAAGGGCAAGGCTATTGGTTAGTATTATGTTGATGCCATATCAACTATTCATTTATGACTATCATAAAGAATCAACATTGTAGTAATAATGTGCATTAAGAGGAATCAACTAAGGAGAATAACACAAAACATGATATATATTTATCAACAAAGAAAATATTATGCTTACTCAATTTGAGAAACTGATAGGTGTCAGCTGTGAAGTTCCTAATTCATGTTTAACTATGATTTACTTCTGATGGTCTTTTGGTTTCTCTATGGTATCTATTGATTTTTCATCTTCAATGACAAGACCTTCCAGCTGTGAACCTATATCAGTAACATTGGTCTTGTTTCTTCATTTTCATATCATAAAAATGTCCTTACAACAATTGGCTTTTTCCTAACTGAGAATGACTTTCCATTGCCAACCTACTCTGGATATATCAGTGCCCATTTGTAAGCGTGATACTTGAAAGTCTGTTTGCCACTAACATCTTTAACTTCAAAAATTTTGACTGTTACTAGGTACTTACTTGCTGGATGTTAATGTTAGTATCTACCTATATTTATTTTATCTTCTGCATTTTAGGGAAGATGGAGATAAACTTGGTTGCATTTTAGGGAAGATGGAGATAAACTTGGTGATCTGCAGACTGTAGATATTGTGGATTCCAATATTTTCTTTGCCAAAAAATATTTTTATTTCTTCTTTGCACTGCTTGTGGTTGAGGGCAAAAATAGAATAAACTTGAATTTTTGCAAGGAACTATAGAACCTAAGATTTTAAGTTGAAGATATGAAATATCCTTAACCTCGAAAACAAGTTTTAAGATTGTGAACCTATTTAACAATAAGTAGATGTTGATGATGGTACTATAATAGGATAATGAGCAGATAATTGAGATACACAGGTGATTCTAGTGAGTGACGTGTGTGATTTTTGGGTTTAGGCTAAAAAGTTTAATAAAGCCATGATCAATTAACTATACCTTTTGGGGTCCAAGGCTAACAAGCTGACTATACTATATAGATTCAAACGAGGATCTGTGGACTTGGATCTTATAATTGTAAGAATCTATGATTGGATAACTTTCAATATAATTTACAAGTAAAATGAAAAAAAATGTGAAATAAATCATGATCAATAATCTAACTCAATTAACATATCACATGATTCTGAATTAAACTAACTATGAACACATTTCCGACTTCAAGAACTAGTTCACAACCTCAAGTTTTCAACTAAACACGGGTATCTGTAATACAGAAGTTGAGTGTTTCAACATTCAAACACAATACAAGCATAAAACCCAAAACATGTAGCATGCAAAAACAAAGAAGAAAAAAAGGGGGAAACGGAGAACACTACATTTTCATATGTTTTGATCGTTAGGAATTTCTCACTTGGAGTTGTAAAACCAGTGAGGAAGAGTATATGCTGATGTAACCTGTTTCAAGCACAGGATAGTGGTGGTGGGTATTGGATAATCAGCAGAGAACTTAGCCACAGAAGAAGAGAAGATGAAGAAGAGTAGAAAAAATATGCGAGATAAAGGCAATTATGAAGCGAGAAAAGCTCAATGATGATATGAAAGAAGCAAGGTTTGATGAGAAGAGAGCAATGAATGTTGAAAATGAAAAAACACCAAAAAATTAGGTTGACAAATGCCAGGCACTTGAGCAGAAAGTACTGAGTTGAAATGTCCTGTGACCAAGTTCATGAGTTTATGACTTGGAAAAAGGCTGTATGAGAACTCCATCTAATTCAGTTAAGGGCCTTTCAGATTTTGACCTATTTTACTTTGGTGTAAGAATCGTAAACTTACATGAGTGTACCGGTCAACTAGCACAATTTCCCCAAACTTGCATGACTTTGACTATTGAGTTTTGGGCAATTAGGAAACAACACATAAATAATAATTTAATAGAGATGTGATTAAGTTAGATGTTAATTCACTAGGATGGATGCTTGAGACTATTAGAAATATATATATTTTTAAAAAACTATTAAATGGGAACAACTAGGTGCAAATCCAATGATGATATAATGCATAAATATTTTAAGATGGCATAGACTTGTTGAAAGATGACCAATTTTTGTATAGTTAGACTAATTGAAATGATTAGAGTTGAAGATTAAAATGAGAAAATATTTTAAGATGATGTAGAATTGTTGAAAGATGACCTATAGTTCTACAATTAGAGGTGTATATTTCTAACAAAACTCTATTATAATCAAAAGCGTGATATAGCTTTTCATATAGTTCAATGGAAGATAAGATCTATGTATCTATCGACCCCAGATAGTTTGGACTTATAACTTGTTTGCTCCCCTAATAGAATAATAGTGGCGTCTCTTGAAAAATTAAGCTGGCTTAACCATGACTGACTACACAATTAAGCTGGCTTAACCTCGCCTCAGGTATACAAAAACCTTCAGTTCAATCTGTTCCCTCCTAATCTGTGAACTAGGAAGCTTCAAGTCCTATCTTTTCACTATTAGGAAAAATAAGTTTACTTCTTTTTAGTTTTTTAGTTGGACAACAAATAGTCAGCTTGTGTTTCATTTATCTTATGGAATGAGTTCATTATATGTTCTTTTTTTTTTTTATGTTATTTGTATTCTTCTTTAAATGGCATGTCTTTCCTTTTACAGACAATAAAGCTCACCTAGAGGAGGATGAACAACTTGCAAGGGCTTTACAAGAAAGTTTGAATAATGAGTCTCCTCCCCATCAAAATGGGCGACATTATCAACCATTCCCAAATATCTTTCCTCCTGTCTACAGGTACTTATCTCTACTTCTGATATCACTTTGCTTGTACAATATGCCAATGCAAGAATGGGTAACCTTAGGGCAAGCAATTATAAAAAGTGAATTCTGTTAGCACTTCAAGCCCATCTGGGAGCTTGATTTGCTTGTGGGATAATGCATATTATATCCATGGTCACATTTTCTCGAAGCTTTACCCTATCGATGACTATATTTATGAAAATAATGCATTAAATTTTTAATCACTGCTGATTCGTCTAAAACCTTAAGCTGCCGGGAAATGACGTAACCAACAGTATATTGAGAATAATTGCCAAATTGATATCTTATGGTGTTTGAATGAATGATTCTACTTTTAGTGGTGGGTTGACAAGTTAGAGTGCTTCTATGTACTGCCATTACACAAGTGTAGTTGACACACATCAATGACTGAAATTTGGTAGTACGAAAGTTTTTATAAGGCTATGGTATGACTAGCCATACATTATAGGTCATTGTTGCGTTGTTGGGAAGCATCACATTCGTTAAAAGGATAAAGTAAAAAAAGTGCTACTATTTAAGAGCAATTAGGTATAGCACCAATAAAGAAAGTAGATTGAGATGGTATGAACATGTCAAAAATGATTGATATATTTTATTTTTAGAGGAGTTGAATTTATTAGGTTCGAATGGTAGAGAAAACAAAGAATATTAATCAATCAAATAAAAATTGATTTATAACTAATTTGAATAGATTAGTGATATGTCCTGCATAAAGCCCAATGGAGATAGTTGACTCTAAATAGTTGGGACAAACATGAGTTGACGGCGATAACAATGATAATGGTTTGCAAAAGTAACTGCTTTGGGGAACCAAGAATTGACATTTTCTTGGTAAGTGTAATTAAGAGGCAAATGACACACAATTCAAGGATATAACTTCTCATCCTGTGCTGGCAAAGGAAAATGATATACAACATGGATTGCCACACTTTCTTTATGTGACTTTCTTACATGCAACTAAAAATTCAACTGTCATTTTTAGGAATTTCCATAGTCATTCTATCACTATATTGACTATCCGCAACAAATTAAATCCAGTTTTTTAGGTAAAGTATTTATATTTTGAGTAGACAATGACAATTTCTTCTTTATATATTCAAATCACGATGGCAAATCTATTTGATTCTGCAGCAAACCTACTGGCTAAGGAATAACAGAGTAATTCTTCATGTTTCAATATCTACAGAGACACTTTTAGATATTTGTTTCATTAGCATTTTCCCTCACATTTTTTAGGAGGTGTGCGGGATGCAACAAGGAGGTTGGCAATGGTCGTTATCTGAGTGCTGCTGGTTCTATTTGGCATCCAGAGTGTTTTCGTTGTCACGAATGCAATAGACCAATAACAGACTATGAGGTGGAAATTGAGAGCTTCACTGATGTTTTCTTTGCATTAAGTTGCATCTAACAGTCAGTTATTATTTTTTTATTTTTTAATTTTTTTGCAGTTCTCCATGCATGGGAATAATCCTTATCACAAGGCTTGCCACAGAAAACTCTATCATCCAAAGTGTGATGTATGCAAAACTTTTGTAAGTGTTTTGTTTCCCATATTGTTTTTGAAACAAGAATAGGATTGAAAACAATCTGTATTACAATTCCATTATTCTCAAAGGAATAAATACAAGATGATTGTTCTAAATTAGAAAATTAGAAAGAAAAAAAATTCCTCAACGAGAGCCAAATCTCATAATTATGGGAGAATACACTATGGTAAATTACCCTCTAAATACAACAACAAATCACAATTCTACCAATCTCGGATTTCCTATCAACTTTCAGATTAATCATAATTTCAAGAATATGATATTGAAAGCAATCAGCACTACAATTTCATTATTCTCAAAGGAATAAAATGATTGTTCTAAATAAGAAAATTAGAAAGAAAAACCCTTAACTAGAGCCAAATCTTATAATTATGGGAGAATGCACTAGATTAACATCTAAAAGCAGTAACAAATCACAATTCCATCAATCCAGGATCTCTTATCAACTTTCTAATTATTCTAGGATTAAGATCCGAACTTTCCAACTCTTCCCTCAAGTTGGTGAAGAATACCTATCAATCGAAACATTAAAATTTACCATCAATTTGCATGTTTACCATCACTTAGTGTTAAAGCTTTTGCGCAAGTCTATCAAAAATAGATTTCATTCTCTCAAGCAACTGACCATTCACTTCATAGAGATAGCCTTTGAGTTCTTATGAAGCCAGACTCCCTCTAACATCTTGCTATATTTCAGTCATTAATCTGACATTCCCACTTTGGATCACAAAAAGTTCCATCTCTTGTCATAACTCTATTAGTGTGTTATAGTATTCGTAACACTAAGAATACCTTGTTGAATTGTTTGGATCATAGACTGAAACTGTGTTTTCAAGATTGGAATGAATTTATTAAGCAATCTCCCATATCTCTTGAGCAGTTTCATAGAAAATGTAGGTACACCTAGTATTTGACTCCATATTAATTAGCCCTGCCATAATAATTACCTACTTCTCAGGTTAGGTATTTCGGTGCATCGACAGATAGAGGCCAGCAAATCTAAGAGAGAAATCGTCCTTCCCTTTGCCTTTGATTATAAAAAAAATAGATTGAAACCATTCTTTGGAGTTTCTCCCATTCAGTTTGTGTCGACTAATCTGCAAATAATGGTCATCAAAGGGTAGAGAAGGTGGAAGACCAGTGGGTGGCTTGTTGGTGGAGTAATAAAGGTAGAAGAGGAATCAGCCATTGTTTCTGGTTATACAATTAGGTTGTTTTGAGCTCTGATACCATGAAACAGGTATAGGATTTTCAAAACAATCGATACTACAATTCCTTTATTCTCAAAGGAGTAAATACAAAATGATTGTTCTAAAATATGGAAATGAGAAATAAAAAGACTCCTAGAGGCAAATCCTTTAGTTATTGGTGAATACAACAGGTAAAAAAATAACCTCTAAAAACAACAAATCACAATTCCATCAAATTGGGATTTCTTACTAACTTTCCAATTAATCCGAGATAAAATTTCAGATTTTCCAACATTTTCGAGACAATTAGACCTGTTTGACACAATGTTCCAAGATATTAGGAACTATGATGATAGTCATGAATAAATATATATTTATGAGATTATAATGAATCAATAGAATTGAATTCCAGCCATGCATTGTAGATATCTTATGCAGTTTGTGATCGGAAGAAGCTTCAGTAGTAATGTTCTCTCTGAGCTGTTTATTTCATGATATCTTCTGTTCATTGACGTCAAGGACTTCATGAGGCTTGAGAGCATTTTTCATGCAGTTTATTTTTATTTTTCTTATGCAATATCTGATTCTGGATATGCCATCCTTTTCTTTACCTTTTTTTTTTCAGATTCCACAAATTAGAGATGGTCGTATTGAATACCGAGCTCATCCTTTTTGGGGGCAGAAGTATTGTCCAATACACGAGCGTGATGGCACTCCAAGGTGTTGTAGCTGTGAAAGAATGGAGGTTGGTACACAGTAGTCGCTATAAGGCAACTCTTCATTTCACTTATTATTAATCATTCTGACCTGGTAGCATGTAATAAATATGCAAGACCACCGCAACCAATTTACTATGCTTCATTAATCTCAGTGGATGTTCTTATTTGTTGTTTTCATCTGTAAGTGTAATTGCTTTCTCTTTTTTAATTATGCTTTGTTCAGCCAAGAGATGCAAAATATGTAACTTTAGATGATGGCCGTAAGCTTTGCCTCGAGTGTCTTAATTTTTCAATAATGGACACAAGCGAGTGCCAACCTCTCTACCTGGATATACAAGAATTTTATGAAGGTTTAAACATGAAAGTGGAACAACAGATTCCATTGCTTCTAGTTGAGAGGCAAGCTCTGAATGAGGCTATGGAAGGTGAAAAGAATGTAAGACAATAGACAATCCTTCTAGAAAAATAATGTGTACTTAAGAAACATATATGTCTTGGAATAACAATTTCTGTTTACTCCTGAGAGCAGGGCACACATCATCTCCCTGAAACTAGGGGTCTCTGCCTTTCTGAAGAGCAAATCGTTAGAACTGTAAGAATTCACCTTGTCACCTTCGGTTTCCATTTTTAATCTTTTTATGTTTTTTGAATAGCCAACCTCAAACAATTGAGACTGATTTGTTTAAAGATCACTGATGAAAAAACTACCATTTAGGTTTTGAGGAGGCCAACAATGGGGCCAGGAAACAGACTCATAGATTTGATAACAGGGTCATATAGGCTGGTTCGACGGTGTGAAGTGACAGCAATTCTTATCCTATATGGTTTGCCCAGGTATTGTTTTTCTGTTTCATCAATCTCTCTCGCTATCTTATACACCTGCCCCAGTATTTTCCTGCAGTCACTTCATATTTTCAGCTAATTAACTCAGATACATATTGGACTCTAAATGCTTTCTTTCTCTAAATTGTGAAGAAGTTCATACGTTTGTTTTCTCCAACAGAACTACGAAATACTGAATTCTCCCTTTGATTGACATTAGATTTCCTTTCCATGTGCAGATTGCTAACTGGCTCTATATTGGCTCATGAAATGATGCATGCATGGTTACGCCTGAAAGGTATCTTTCTCTAGTGCTTCTTTCCTTGCATACTATTAAGGAGATGGTTCATACTATTAAGAAGATAGTTTATGGAATTCAAAATTTCACTGACCCCAAAACTCCATTCTCAGTTCAGATTGCTTCTAGATTGACATGTCACTGATGGCTCAGCCCTGCCCGGAAAATGAGGCTCTGTCCACCTTAAATAAACTTCTATAATTAATCGTCTGGGCATAAAACCAAACCTTCTATTGAGTGCTTATTAAATAAATGGATTATAAGTTTAAAAAGTTGCTATGACATACTTATCTGATCTGTTATTGTTTGAATTTTGAAGAATAATATTTAACCTGTAGTAGTTATGCTTTGTGGTATACAGCAGGTCATAACTATCACACTAATCTGATCCCAGTAGCTTGAATCTCGAAAGATATAGTCAAGTAGTAGTAGTTTTGCCTTGCTGTTAAGCTGATCAACATTGTGTCAATTTGGGCTATGCTTATGGCAGTATAAAGATATCTTTTTACATGTTCCTCAACATGATATGGATTAATGATCGCTAGTTAACTGCTATCCAATAAAACTGAAGGATTTCCGTTTGCAACTTCCATTATTATCAAGAACAAAGAGAACATGGCACACATACTTTAATACAAGTTTTTGTGCCACCTTTTTCTTTTTGGTCCTTTATTCACTGAAGAAAAAAGCTTGCTCCTGGCATAATTCTGCACTTCTTATCTGTTTCTCTCTAAATGCTTGCTTGTCAATTGTCATCGGAGCATCGTAGAAACAATAGCAGTCAAAAAATGCTCCAAACACATTATAGTCGTACATTCCTATGCTGTTCTTCAGTGGAAATTAAATCTTTGGAAGCTAATACTTATTGCAGCTTGATACAGAGCCAGATAGTTCAGGCTTGTTCTTGATGCTGTTCGAAAATCTATCATTGTAATGCATCTGAGTGCCTTATATGCTTGGATTCGCAGGGTATCGATCTCTCGACCCGGAAGTCGAAGAAGGCATCTGCCAGGTGCTCGGTCATATGTGGCTGGATTCTGAGATCATATCAGGAGCTGGCAGCAGCGTTGCCTCCAGTTCTTCATCTTCATCATCAACCGGGTCCTCAAAAAAAGGTGCTCGAACTGCGGCAGAGAGAAAGCTCGGAGATTTCTTCAAGCATCAGATAGAATCAGATCTCTCTTCAACATACGGAGACGGTTTTAGAGCTGCTAACAGGGCTGTGGATCGGTACGGTCTTAGGCGGACTCTCGACCACATGCGATTAACAGGAACCTTCCCGCATTGAAGATCCTTGATATTTGACTAGCTATGCTTATATCTCTTCTTAAAATATCAGTCTACATATCATAAAAGGAAAGAACACAATGTCGAACAAAACACATGAACATATACAAAGGCACACAAAGTACTATTTCTTACTTGATTTTGAATCTTTTTAAAGAATATAGACATATCAACTGTTGCTAAATTTTGGTTTCTACTCTTGATGAAGCAAAAATATTATGAGTGCCATGTTAAGTGGTTGATTATGCAAACACATAGAGATGGTAAAAATTAGATAATCAAGATACATCAAGCGAAGAAATCCTTCATTGAGATTGAAATCAAATATAAATATTATAATATATTGGATATGATTTCTTGGAGAATCAATGGACAATTTTCATCCAATATAATTGAGGAACTAATTAAAAAGAATTAATCTTAGTATTGATCTCGATGAACTCTGATGATGGTGCCCTCCTTAACCTCACAGGCCCACTTGCTCCCACACCCAAATCCAATACTGATCCTCTTACGAATCTTCGACCATGCGTCCATCTTCCTCCTCCTGCTCTTGGTGCACTCCATGTACGCCGCGAGGAAGGGGTCGCCTCCTCCCCCCTCCGTCGTCATTATAGTCATCGGCGTCGACTGAAACGCACAGGGAGGCAAAGGCACGTAAATGGCGCCGCCATGAAGTGGCTGCTGCGGGCGCTTCTGGCACGGCGGCGGCGGTAACTTAATAAGGTTTGCCTTCTCATCTTGCTCTGGATATAGTCCTTCTTTCATGGGTGATAGTACAGTGTTGCCTTTGTTGTCTTCGTCGTCTTCTTCTTCTTTTTGCGGTATGACCTTTGAAATCCCTGGTTGGTTCTCCCAGGAGAAGGGGATGTTCACCAAAGAATAGCTCTTCGACATGTTCTTGTGGAGACTCATCCTCTCTCCCTCTCTCAAAGTGTTTCGATTAAAGAGGGAGTGTTGTTTACTTATAATAGACAAACATTGGCATCAATTTCTCTTAATTATATTATATTATATTATATTTCTTAATTATATTACTTTAAAATAAAGTTGTGTTGAATTAGATTTGTTGACTAGAGGTCACGATAAGATAAAGAGGACTTGAGAAAGTGAGAGATTAGGCAAGTGGACTTGGAATATTGACTGAGTCTATGGGTGATCATATAGAATTAATCATTTATTTCAGAATAAATTTATAATCAAAATTTTAATTTGCTAATTGAATTGAAGTTTTTGTAGCATCAAACTACATCTGAGCGATGGGCTTGGCTTCACTAATTTTTTTTTTTTTTAATCGATCGTTAGAATAAATCAGAAAGTACTTAAATATGTCATAGTTGGGAATCAAATCTTAGATGCCTAGTGATAATTTGAGGTCCTATTATACCATAGCTCCGGGGGCAAAACAAATTAATTAAAAAAAGAAGTGTGGAATTCTAGAAGTGATGATATTTTGTTGTCATGTAATATCAAAATTGGGACAACCAGCTCGGTCCCATGGAAGTTTCTCATCGACTATTATGATAAATTAGAAAGGGACCACGACGTATGATTCAAAAGCCCAATATTTTCTGGTTGCACGTTCTATTTAGAGAAAAAATTTCTATAAATATACTATAGCGGTAACTATACGATGCACTATAGCCCGGGCCTAGAAGTGATGATATTGATAATTGGAGAGAGTGTCTATTAATTATTTTTTAAATTAAAATGTTCCTTTCAGAAAATAATAAACGAAGAACAACGTGTGGAATAATTACACTCGTGGAAGGAAAAAAAATACATTAATTGGTATTTTAGTCATGAAAATGAATGGTTATAAGTGGGATTAACTTCTGTGTCGATTTATTCAAGACGTATTCTAGAAGTATTTGAATGGAATTAAGCGTTAATGATGGAGATTGAATTCATTAAAAATGGTTTAATACATTATATTTCATACAAATCCATACGACAATTTTGTACCGTCCTTTTTTGACTCACGTTGGTTGCTCATGTGGAAGAGGATGAGACCAATTGAATATATATATATATATTAAAAAACAATCGATAAAATTATTTAATCCATCATGTTAGATAATAATAATAATAATAATAATAATAATAATAAATTAGTTGACTAAGTCAAACAATTTTTTTTGGGTCTCTCCCACTTATTATTATGACGTTAAAAAAAAGGAGGGAAAAAGCATGAACGCGTTTACGTGAGTACCGGGTGTTGACAAGCAAGTCAAAGATTGATACTCA
>JBBMJZ010245833.1:0-18892 GCA_037833815.1 Zingiber zerumbet
TTCTAATAAATAAATTTAATATATTTGTCTATATTTTTCATAAGTAGAGTATAAAATCTATAAATTCAATATCAAAATTATTATTTTTTTAATTCAAAAGTTGATTCATGAGCTTAATAAACGTGTTCACGAGCTAACGAGTCGGGTATTATGAATCTTGAGATTGGTTTTTTATCTTAACGAGTCTCATTAAACGAGCTTTTATCGAATCGAGTTTCGAATAACTCACGAGCGGCTTGGTTCATTTACACCCTTAATATTATAATTATGTGGATTTAGATGTAATTATATTATTTTGACGAGTGTGATTTTATAATTTTTGTGTATAAATATTATCATTTTTATTTTTAGTTATTATTAATTTAGAATTAAATTTAGTATAAAGGGTAATTTGATGATAATATATCTCAAAATTTTTAAATGGTTAGACTTGGTACATTATTATATATAGTTGAATATTAAAGCATTCGAATAAAAGATCAGAGTTTAAAAAAAATCAGAATGTCTATATGAATATGGGAATATACAAAGATAGCTAAGATAAAAAAATAAAAATATTATAGCAAAAAAAATAGATCTATTGAGAGAAAAAATTATGAGATAGGATCTAAATATGTATTTAAACTATCAATAAATATTCTAATTAGATGATAAAAAATATAATAAAAAATATAGAGAAAAAATAAAAAAATATATTTAAATAATAATAATAATATAATAGGGATAGGAGATGGACTGGCACAAGAGTTAATTGGTATTGTATACCTTATAATAAAAAAGATAGGTTTATATCCTATCATCAAGTTAACAACGACTAGGAGATAGAGAAGGTTTTTATTGTATACATTGAACCTATTATGCAAGTGGATTGACATTTGACACTGATGGCCCCTCACTAACCACGCTCGAGTCAAACCTCTTTAGACGGTCGACGCACACATGGCCGCCGTCCCTAGCAAATGGGGCAGCATCGCTATCCATATTTATACACGACAGTTCTTGGTGAGGCCAAGTGTCGCCGCGAGAGGGTTGGCACACTTAATCGCCATCACTTGCCATGCCGCGGTCGATTCAATTCCATGGACGCGAGCAATAGATCCCCTGGGCGTTGCCGACCATCGCCACGTGGAAGGCCTATGGCGACGGCAACAACATCTGAGTCTGAGATCTCCCGTTCATGCACCAATCTCGCACTCTGTTTTTGTATTTACAATAACACCCTGATTGTTTTTATATTTACAATGACACCCTGGCTGTTTTCCTACTCCTATCGGGCTGCAGAGGTTGATGGTCCGGTCGGCTGTCGCAAGAGCTCGACCAACGCCTCCGCCTGTTTTAATTAATCGGTAGAATAAATAATTAATACGATAAAATAATATTGTAAAAAGTTAAAAGTAAACGAGGTGAGATTACCGACCTTCTGCTTCGTATTCTTCTTGGAGGCGTTCTGGGCGAGGGCGATGAGCGGCGGAATGGCGCCCTCGCGGACCACCATCCTCCGGTAGTTGGCGATCGCCTCGCAAATCTCCAAGAGAGACAGCATTGCCACATCCTTCTGCCGCCGGCTGCCGGATTCCACCATCTCCACCAGCACTGGGATCGCGCCCTCCTCCACTGCGGCTGCCCGACCATCCGGCGACGATACGACCTGGTAGAGCACGTACGCCGCTTTGTCCACCATGCCGGACTGTGGATCGGCCATGAGATCCAGCAGGGGACGCACCACCCCTGCCTCCACCGCCCGCAGCTTGTTCTCATCGGCCGCCAGGAGGGAGAAGAGGGCCGTCGCCGCATCCTTCTTTCCTCGGGCGCCGCCAGTCTCCAGGAGCGCGACGAGGGGCGGGATGGCTCCGGCGCGGCCGATCGAAGCGCGGAGGTCATCGGTCTGGGCGAGATGGAGGAGGGCGCAGGCGGAGTTCTCGCGGGCCTGTGGGGTGCCCGAGCGGAGCGCACGCACGAGGTGGCTGACGGCTCCCGCGGCCGCGATGAGCTCCATGTTGTCGTCGCAGAGGGAGAGGTTGAGGATGGCGGTGACGCCGTGCTCCTGGAGAAGAGGATCCGGGTGGGAGAGGAGGGCGACGAGCGGCGCGATGGCGCCGGCGCGGGCGATGCGGAGGCGATTATCGGCGCTGTGCTTGGCGAGGAGGCGCAGCTCCATGGCAGCACGGCGCTGGGACTCCACGGAGGAGGACTCGAGGTCGGAGATGAGGCCGCCGACAACATCGTCAGCGTCAGGGGAGACAAGAAATCGTCGAGAAGAATCTCCAGCGTGGGCAGCAAAGGCGCCGGAGGACGTGGCGCCATCTCCGTGACTCAGCCGGAGAATCTCCGGCGAGCACTGCACCACCATCATCTCCATGGGGGCGCCTCGTCGAATACGTGACAAAGAGGGTAGGAGTTGTTATAAATAGGACGTGGGTTCGTGGGTAGAGCTGACAAATGGGACCCGTGTCTTCGCACGGGCAATTGGAGGACGTCGCACACGTGGCCACGAACAGCCCTTGGCAGTGTTGCTCAATCAACCACAGCTTTGGTTTAGTGGCCGGTCCATTCGGTTTACACGGTGTTTCCATACCCGCACTGTTTCACCTGGCCACGCCATGATTTGATGCGGCTCAGGTTAGTGGCGGGTCATTTTACATGCAGGCAAAAAAAACTGTAAATTATCAAAATACTCTCCACCATTAAAAAGCAGAGTCCAATGACAGCGTATAGTTATAGGCAATTAATACAGGCCAGAAAAATAAATATTCTTCGAAATTCAACGGTTCAAGTAATCAAATTTGAAAGACTTCAAACTTCTAAACGACAAAATAACAAGAACTTAGGCAGCGACAGCCTCAGATTCGCCCTCCATCTGGACGTCCTCAGCGGGTCGATCTAACTTGACTCCCACATCCTCTTTGTAGTCACCGTGAACCTGCAAGAGACCCACAATAGCTTGAGTTTTTTTTTATTTGGAAGCAGTTTTCAAAAGGAACAAACGGGAAGGGAGAACCTCCATGAGCTTTCCCAAATCAAACTTGGGCGCCTTTAAGATTTTCACTTTGCGAATGAAGACGTTTTGCAGTGGGAATATGCTCGTCGTTGCTTTCTCAATTTCCTTTCCGATCACCTCGGGAATAAACTTCTGGACCAAATCCTTCAGATCACAGGACGAAGCTTGATTGACCATAATTTCAGTCATTTTGCGACGAATCTGCATAAACATTTTGAATGATAAACTCTATGTGTTGTCTTGTAATTGGTCATTAAGGCATCGTTTGGTAAACACACCTGTCGAATCTGACTGGATTGCGCATAGCAAGTGCGCTTGACCTGATTTGGGCGTCTCTTGGTGAATGCAATGCAGAACAAACGCAATGTATAGTTATCAGTAGTCTTCACGTCGACATGTGCCTCGATGAGTGTTTGCCACTTCTTCACTAAGGATCTAAGCTTGTCTGTAGTGAAATCCATACCCTGAAGGAAGAAAAAGGAGATCACCACCAAGAACCGAGGATCCAGTAAAGTAGGGATAATAGAAACATACCCAGAAGTTCGTTAGGACATTTTTTCCTTGTACATCTTCAGCACGAAGCCGGACCTTCCTGTATGCTTGATCCTCATCATTCTGGAGGTCAGCTAACGATACCTCAAATACCCTGTGTTTAAGACCCTCCGAAGCAATCTGAATCATCAAAGAAAATTACTTATAAACGCCAGTTCTCAGAGAAAAATGCTTTGGATAGAAAGATGCATTGCAAACAAGTTGTCAAGAATGGTGCAAATGCAAATGCCAGAGCCAACAAAGGAAGCAAATGGCCAAATATGCATTTAGGCAGTACAAAATACAAATATTAGGACTCCAGATTCAAAATCACCAGACTTCATATATAATCTACGCATACATTTTTAGCTCCAGAATACAAAACAACAACCTGGTTCCAGATAGTTGCACCTAAACCATGCCAATAAAAGATGAATCATTATCAATGCCATGTAGTGTAAGGATGAATCTAGTTCAATACTGAACTCAATAACACAATATAGTGCCTACTATTCAGGCCTAGAGTAATCTGGTTATGCCAGTATTCTAAAATTTAGTTACTGAATCTAGTTATGCTTCTAGTCAGAGGATCCTAGAAGTCATTCACATGCCAAGAGCGATGTTGCTGGTTGTTGAGGGAGCACAAGAAAGATGGCTGAAGGACATGAAGAAGCCACAAAGACTTCCAAAGTCCAGAGACAACGATTTCTTATGGTTGACATCCACCACTTGTCTAAGATGTTGACGAAGGAGGCCACTTGAGAAAGGCATCGGCTGAGAAGACGCTGGTAAGGAAGAAGTCATTGTTGAACACCTCCAACAAGTCAACATCAAAGAGGAAACTCAACTAATACAAAACACAAGCATTTTCTAACCCAAAATCACTGTGCCATGCTATTCTACTCATCTGATTAGCCTAATTTCTTGAACCGAGAATTGTTGAATTCAATCAGTATAAGTCCAAATCAGTTTTGAACCAAATCAAGCTACTTTTTTTTATTCTGATTCAGACAACCAGTTTGAATTGATTGGCATCCAAATCAAATTGGATAGTTTGATTCAGCTACAGCATCTCTAGTTGGAAAATCCAAACAAAGTACTTTCTAGACAATCTAATATCAATCACCATGTTTTTAGTTTACATTCCACTGTATAGTTTAATGCAGCTATTTTGGATCGCAAACAAAAGAGAGAATAGCAGGAAAGGTAAATAAAACTGAGCCACTAAGTTCCACTACGTAGAGAAATAATATGCAACCTTTGTTCTTGCTTGGATTATTAAACACACAGAAGAATTTAAATGTTTCACAACACAAATTTTAGATGCTTCATGCCCTAACAGAATTGATGCAGTAGATAAGGTAAAATATAAGGCATTGTCATTATAAGCTTAGAATCAATATACAAATCAGTGACAGCATGTTTTCAGCTTTTATCCATAATACCAGTAGTAATTTCTCCCAAGAAGTCAAAATCATTCTCTTTCATTTAATCCATTTTAGAATCATTATACAAGTAAAAGAGAATCATTATAACGACAGCTTGATTGTCAGCTTTTACCAGCAGTGATTGCTCCCAAAAAATTAAAAAGCATTCTCTTCATTCAATCCATCTTCCAATCAATACAAATCAGGTAGTAATTGCATCCAAGAAGTCAAAACTCATTTTCTTTCATTCGATCCATTCACAGCCAAAAAGGAACACATAAGGTCAGATGCTTCCATGTTTCATTTATTTACATTTGGAAGGCTTAAAAGGGTTATTCCATCTTCACAATGGCTCAAAACACTCATCTTCGTGACATGAGGACAACTAAGAAGTGAACAAACAACCAGAACCTTTTATGTCACAGGATGTTCCGTTAATTTGAGAAAATGTTTCATCCATTTTAACCTTTAAGTAAAACTTATCCATGAAGAAACCCCTAAGAAAAGCACCAACTTTTATCCAGCAAACTATGCAATAAGAATAGACTAATGGATTATACAGCCGACAAATAAAGTAAACGGGCACAGAAGCAGATTGGAGAACTACTCAAGCGATGGACCAGGCAACAGACCTTGGTTCCCTGTGTTCTTGACACAAGTGTCTTGCCGACGTTCCGGATGCTGAAGACGGATGGTGCTTTGATGTCGTACCAGTCCTTCTTGGAGAAGGGATCGACGCTGCAACGGGTACATCGGAACACACATCAGGTATTACTGAATCGCAAGCAAATTACCTCAAGAATAAACAATTAGGTAGGCTACAAATCAAAACATACGTCTTCTTCTTTCCTCCCTTTTTGCCTTTCGAGATTCGTTTGTTCTTCCTGCAAACATGATCGGAAAGAGAGTGAGAGAATGAAATGAGTTAATACGGCAGATCAAATGCACGAAAGACAGAGATGGTTGGAGATTCTAACCCCACTGCCATGGCGCCGGCGCTGCTCTTTCCTAGGGTTTCGGCGCAAGATGCTTAGGAGATCTACATGAAGAGCTTATATATATACACGTACGAAGACTGAGCCATCTGATCCTGAAACAGACTGAGCCGCTTGGTTGCCACGTTATGGGCCGATCTAAAGCCCAATAAGGAATAGTAGCCTAGTTCTTCTGTCTCTGGTTTAGAATGAAAACAAGTCTTTCTTTCTTCTTTTTTTTTTTAAAAAAACGTCCTTTATTTTTTTATTATTTAAAAAAAACGCTCTATTTAAAAAAATATTAGATCATCTTGTCCGAGGTGACGGATGCTGGGATGTGATGCTCCTGCTGACCGCGTGTAGACTCCGCTTGAACCTGAAATCATAACCATGTCAGTGCCAAGCCAGGGAAGGGGCCCCCCGCGTTAGCCCTCCGACGCTCAAGTCAATCACCGGCGATATGTGGAAACAGCGAAGCAAAGAAGTAAAGAAGCAAAGGAACAGTAGCAACGACAGTAATATGTGTGTGTCCCTCCGATGAAGCTTGGACCCCTTTTATATAGAGCTCCTGTAGCATGCGTACACGCTTTCCAAAGCTTTCACTGAAAAAGACATGCCAGTAAAGTATCTTTGACACAATACCTTAACGAGCTGAGTATATCTCTGAAGCGATAGTGAAAGCTTCCGTCGTAAGATCTTTTATCTGACCCGCCCGTTGACCATGCCACATGTCAACGACACTGACTCCTAGAAGGATATCTCCAGCTAGTATTGTGTCTTTTACTAGGCCGAGCGAGATAGCCGCTCAGCTCGGGTTTTCACTGTCTACTCGGGTGACAAGTTTGCTCCCTAGCCGGACGGGATAGCCGCTCAGCAGTTACTTCAACTGTGAGTCTATTTCCCGACCGAGCAGGATAGCCGCTCGGCCATAACCTTGTTGCTTCTGTTAGGTCTGCTCGATCGTAATTCTGCTCCGCTATCGTTCCGAGTACTGATGCAAGGCTGAGCGAAGTGGTCGTTCGACCCACTTCTACATATACTTGACGTTTTCCCCTTTATTGAACGTCGGGTGCTTGGCATGTGGTCGAGCCATGACTGATGTTGGGTCAGACCTTCTTTCTCGAGGTCAGGTGAGCCACTCGCCCCGATCAATTGATGACATGGAAACATTGACCGTCTTAATTTTAATCCTCAATCGTGGCAATGACCTTCCATAAAATGGGTCACTCCTCATCACCGCAGATATTCCATATTTTGGAAATATCTTATTTCAGTGATGTAATAGCAATTTTCATTAAAACAAATATATTGGCGTTTTTCTTGAGATGCTGTGTATGCATTTTTTTCCTTGATATATGTTGTTATAGAATTCTCAAAGAATTATCAGTTTTTAAATTATTATTTTTATATGTTATTTAACAACATAGTTGTCAAATACTCAAGTAATTATTTATATTTGGATTTTGTGATTGGGTTAGTCCTCGTATTTTAGATATAAAATTTATTTATCTTAATTACTTGACCTCTTCTGTGTTTATATCTCCTAAGAATTATATTTATAAATATCTAAAAAAAATTATCTATTATTTAAGAAATTTATTTTTTTAAAAAAAAACTAAATTATCAATTATCTTTATTTAGAAAGAGCTTCTTTTGATAGACTGAAACTTTTACATTTTGATTGGATAAATTGTCATGGCCATCATCAAGTAAATCAAATTGTGATAACCTTTTTATTATTTTTTATTTTTTATATACTAGTAAAAAAATTAGAATTTTAAAATTTTAAATTAACTATGTAAATTTTATTCTTTTAATTTACTTGTTAATCTTTGCACCTTTAATTTTAATGAATTTAATTTTAAAAAATATTTTTTTATAAATATTTCTACCATCGTAATATATTTTATCAAATTTAGTATAAATATTGATATTTCTTCAAATAATTTTATTATTTTTTATCTCTAAAAAATTTCTTTTTTCTTAGTCCCTAGATCAATCTAGACATGTTTATATACCAAATTAATATATTCACACAATAACAATTTTATTTTCTTTATTGTATTTCGATCCGATTGAGACGCCATTTGTTTTATAAAAAAATATTTTCTAGATTTTTAAAAGGTCGGACTAACATTTCAAGTGACCTAGATGAGCCAAGCAAAATTAATAGAATCAAACAAATCAATTGAGTCGGAGATAGCAAACAAGTTAGTCAATTGATGCTACACAAACCATACGAAGTAGAGAAAGGGGGGCAACTCAAAAAAAACAAAAAAGAGAAACAATTTCTTCTCTTGCATTAAACATAAAAATGTTTTTTTATAAAATTAATGTAAATATTATAGCCAAAGACAAAATTTTCCAACAGCCTTTGATCATCCTTGCAAAATAGTAGAGTTTTTTCCGCTGGAAAATCTGCAGACCAAGTTTATCAATGTCACAACAATGTACTAATAGCTTGAAGAGTTTCTTTTTATCTGTTTACTAGTTTTGAAATGCAATAACTCGAAGCCGACATAAAGAGTGATTCTTTCAAATTTCAAATCAGAATAGAAAGAAATCCAGGTGATCCACAATGGAAATATCATTGGAAGGGCAGTCAAAGTGCTTGTGGAATGACAGAATCTACTGCATTAGCATCAGTAGCATCAGTAAACAGGCAATCTACTTACTAAATTACATTGTCGCTGTTCCACAGGAGAAAAATCCTTTGGAGTGAAGGTGAAGCTATCCGCCATAGTCGCCCTGGGCAAACTTGCTCTCCGGATAGAATGTTGCAACCACTGGATTGCCCCCAAACTTCCGTCCGTTCAAAGCTTGCCGAGCTTTGGTAGAGCCATCGACATCAGAATACTCCAAAAATACCTGATGGAAGATCAATGGATAGTGTGATTAGTGCTGAAGAAACTGGAGTTCAAAGTGATGCAACAATGGTCACAACTCGTGATCTGATAGAAAATAATTTGAACAAACCCAATACAGCATCAACTCTACAAACCTTGCCGAGACCAGGTACGGGCTCTTCATTTGGTCCAGGACGAGGGATAATAACATTCACCAAATTACCTGCAAACATGATAAATCTCTGAGGGAAATATTATTACGAGCAATTTTTTGGTTGTGATATAAAAATGAGAATCATTTCATCGCATTAAGCAGAAACGTTAGGAATCAAAATGTGCAATGATAAAGCCATAGCATACCATATTTTCCACCTTCTCCTCTCATATCTTCCATTATGTCTTCGTATTCCTCATCATCTTTGAGTTCCTCCTCATTGACCACCTGGGTTAGACATAGTATTTTGGTGGGTAGTGATCCTGCCTGATACACCAGCTTCTGCATCGAAAAGATCAATCAAACATGACCATGTCTTCATATAACCAGTAAGTAACATTTCCAACTTGGATAACTCATAAAAGACCGTTAACAAAGAAGCGCATGGTAAGTAACATTCCCCTTTTCCAATCCAGTGCTTGTGATCAACTTCCATGTTGCCTTCAATTACTACATTTTAAGCTATCACTTCGGGTTTAGGCATAGAGTCAGTTGGGGTTGGTAATATGAATTTTATCCCTCCATTAAGCTCTATTCAAGGATATACTATTAGTAATATTCAAATGGATTAAATCACCTCTTATTTCATTAATTAGATTTATCTCCCCAATGTCTTACACTAAGCACTCTAACTAATCCATCTCATCTAACTATAATCTATGGATAGAGATAAACCTCAAATGTGAATTAGACCAAAAGAATCACACAATATACTTAAGACTGAAGAAAAATTTTAGTATCCGAGCCTCTAATACATACCTGTAATGCGACCTGCTGCTGTGCATGCAACAAAATACTTTCTTGCTCTGGTCTGGGCTGAACTGTACCTTGGTTTGCACGCCTAACAGTGAGGGTCTTATCACCCATCTTAATACCATTAAGAGCAGCACAAGCAATGTCAGTGACAGACAGATCTTGGTAGACACAAAATGCATAACCTTTTGAATTGCCAGTTTCCCTATCCTTGACAAGGTCAAAACCTCTAAGAGGCCCAAACGACTCAAGTAATTCCCTGACTTGTGCTTCTGTGAAGTAGTAGGGAAGACCGCCCACAAAAATACGGTCAGGACCCTCAAGCCCACCAGCAGAGCCTGGGGTCAAGCCAACTGCAGCAAGATTAAGATTGGGATTTGGCTGGCTTGGGCCAAGTGCAGCAGCAAGAGAAGGATTGTAGTCACTAGGTCTTCTTAGTTTCACTGGTGTCCCCTAAAATGTAACAAGACACACTCACAAGAGTTGCTTATGATATATCAAATTCATAAGCTGTTTAATTTAAAGAACTTTGAACCTCAAATATGATTCCATCCAAGGCCATTGCGTTGCTTGCTTCCTCAACAGATCTCATTTCCACAAATGCAAATTTCTTATCATGATTTATGTAGACATTAACAACTGCATCACCTATTAAAAAACCATACAAGCATAAAGAATCAAAACGGTACCAAATTAAAGGAAATGCTCATAATGTTGATTCCGCTAGAGGACTAACCAGGACCAGCTGTATTTCCTCCAATGACAGACATCACCTGGCTGAAGAACGTTGCAACTGACTGACGAAATCGCAAAAGAATCATCAGTCAGTCTTAATACATAGATGCTTAAATGAAACATGATTCTAAGATATGCAGGCTTTGACAATTACACATAGCCAAAAAAGAACTCAAATCACTATAAAGAAAAATGCTTAGTGAATAAGGGCATAGGAAAGATCCCAACAAAATTGGAACCCAAATCCCAAAAGGTTTTATGTTCATCTGACAAGCAAGCCAATTTATACATTCTTGGCTTGCTTATTAAAGATCATGCCTTTTAACCATGACTTGATTTAAGAATGGAGAGAAAGAAGGCATATACAAGGAAGGCAATGCATATGAGAGAAATTGCACAGTAAAATTTTGATTAGTTATGTTGATTAACATAGGATAAATTGTAAAAATTGCATAGATGATACGATATATTCCATTAACTTATATTAAATAGAAAGAAAATAGTCATATTTGAAGCATTAGTGTATAAATTTCTAAATACAGCAAGATATCAAAGGAAACAGGAGACAACCTGTTCATTAGCAGTGGGAGGAAGACCGCCTACATATACCCGCCGAGCGTGCCGAGTAGCCTACAGAAGCACAGGGAGCATTCAAATTAAATAGTCTAAATAAACTATCTTTCAGTGTATATTGATAATTACCACACCTGCTGTGTCATAGCTTGCACAGGCATCAGAGGGAGTGTTGGAAACTACGACAGCAGAAAGACAACATAAGCACCAAAAAAAACAAGAATTAGAGATAGGTAAATAAGGCAACCACCTGTCCAACTGCCAGAGGGAACATGTTAGGAAACATTCCAGGGATGGCTGGAGTGCTAGCTGGCAGCTGACCTGTATAAACAAACTGAATAGGATAACAGGATGTAACACCAAATGTACTAGAATAAGCATCAGAGAAATATATGCTGCATCATTGTTTTATATCCTCGCAGACAGGAGATCTGGTCTGGCTTCTGAAATACAATTCATCACAAAAGAAAAATAATCTCATTTTTCAAGTATTGGAATATTAATATAAATAATTGCCAGTTGAAGACGAACAAGAACCACCAAACCAGTGCATTGATTCCTCGTTCATAAAGCTACAGGAGTCGGTTCACGCCATTGGCAGCACAGTGGGACAAGTGGCCCAACGATGCCTTCTTACAACAAGATATATACACAAAACAAACAAACAAACACCAAAAACAAGAAACAACCAAAATTTTGCTTAGTTTCTGTATAAAGTGACAAAGTAAAATAAATACTGAAAAATAAAAACATGAAATTATGTAAGTATATACTGCACGATAGGCAGATACACAGGTGCACAAATGTATTGCTTACCGAAGTAAACACCACATTCTTGGAGCAATACCTTCATCTAAAATAAATTCACTCACTATTGATTAAAAAAAACAAGAGCTCTTAACTACAGAGAAAATATACCTGTGGCAGTTGCACCAGGTACAATAGCAGTAGCAGGTGGAGCCATGTCAAAGCCACTGATCCGTTTGCTGTTTTACACAAAAATCAATCTCAATCTTTCATTACTTGAAGTAGAAAATGAATTAAGAAATGAGGAAAAAGAAAAGGCATAGATCCCAATCAACACCACTAGTACATAACCCACTATCAATATCAAGCTAAAAAGGAGCAAAAAGATGCTACAAAATTTAATTATCAAAGTACTTTGAAAATTACAAATGGATGAACAAGTTGACTTCAACTCTTCATGTACAGACAACACCCATAGAAAATGTCAAATAATCTCAAACGATGACAATTCATATGAAATCATGCCAGATGGTTAAAATCTAGTAAACTTATCCTACAATTGAAAAAGCTTAATTATGCTAATCATATTAGAATAACATAAAATATTTATATTAATTCTATATAATGAAAGTCAATGCATATGATAAATTATAAATGTCAAATATAGTTCCCAAAAGCATTTTAATTATTTTGAAAGTCTTATGATCTGATCCTATAATCAGAACCTATGGGCTTCGTCCTGTTCTTAGGCACAATATCAAAGTATCAAACTTGACAGTCTTACTCCATAGCTTAGTATAGATCTTGACAATCTTCTCCCTTGTTAAACAAGGTGAATGGATTAGTGTTGGAAGGTACGAGGAATGAATCAGTGTTGGAAGGTACGAGGAAGATCATGTTGACGTATTGTCACAACAACAATAACAACCAAGCCTAATCATACAAACCTAAATTAGGGTTTATTCCAAGTTACTTGATATTGTTGGCGTTATAACTGTAAATAGAGTTCAACAGAAGATAATATCAATTTTACTAGGTTGGCAACTTGTGCCATATTCTGTTAAATGTATCACAGGTGGGATACTGGGACGTGCAATTCATGTCAATACAAAATTCTAATAAATAAAGATTAAACTAAAGTATGTACCTTTAGAAAAATAATTTTAGATGATCTTAAACTTAGTTAATTTTTCAATAAAAGTGAAGTTGCTATAGAAGTTTTTTAAATTAGCTTCTTATTATACAGTAGATAATTGTCACTTTTGAACTTTATCTCCATTCACTATTGATATTGTTTCAAAAGCTGATCTAAACTTAATTTTTCAAAAAAGTGAAATTATATTAGATAAAAAGTTATAGAAGTTTTTTAAAATAGTTTTCTTATTATACAGAACATATTGTTGTCACTTTTGGACTTTATCTCTATTAATATTGTTTCAAGTTGAGTCAGGTGTTATTAGCGTCATGTCCAATATTGCTAGCCTCACATGTAACTAACCCCAAATAATAAGAACTAAGAACTTGCATTGCTTGATAATGAGGGGAATGATTTATATATTTTAGGAATACAGAGCAAGTCAAAGGAAAGGCAGAATGAATTTTGAATTTCATCAGTTAGGCACACCAGACCAGCCTCAAGCCCAAGCACTCATCCCTTAAAATCAAGATAACTTTAGAGAAACAGCAAGACCAACGGGTATAGAGTGTTGCTTATCAAGGATAAGGAGCACATTTACACTGTCTACAGGAGAAAAAAAAGAGTTCCCTAAAAGTTGTTTCTAAATAATTTAGTTGCACTTCAACATGAATGTATATAATTTCCACCAACTACATCACCCAATATATCAACTTAACTAGCTTTTGCACTGGTACTAATGAGGAGTGCTGCGAACTATGTCTCTTGCACACTTCCAGCCAATCATGGAAAACTCCAATCAATCAACAATCCTACAGTTACCTTCAAGGAATAACCCTGCTCATTTCATGCTTGCTAGTATGCCAATCTCTCTCCCTTCTGCTAAACGGCCAATTCCAGGTCATCAACTCTATCCATCGATGCATTCAATTAAATCTAGTATCATTTAGGTTATAGAAATGGTCTCAGACTTTTAAGATTACACATTGATTAAAAAATAAGAAAAACATTTTCACCTTCATCTCATTTGGTGCATTCTTATGCCTCTCTCCAGTACTAGCTCACATGCCAGATTATGATGTATTCCCTTTTCCAGAGCATAGAACAGAAATATCATCAATTTGCACCTCCATAAGTAATAGATTTTATTTACTTCACATGGACATAATAATACTGCAACAAACAATTTTCTCATTATCAATGATAATCTGCTCACTCCACATAATTATGAAGATTATGAAGGGAACCATAATGCAGCCACATGTAATCGCATCTGGCACATGTGATCTGCATGTGCAGTTTCAAAAACCTTATTTGGTTCATTTGAGTTAAGTTAGAATTGATTGAATTGATTTAAAATCCTAAGCTACTCTAAATCTTACCTAGAAACTTCATAAAAGTTAATTTAAAATTTGGTTTTGTAAAGATATTTTAGATACTAATTATATGCATATGTATATCTATGATCTATTTTACATTGCTGACTAATTCATTTACCAGTTGTCATCTTCATGCATTTTGCATTCTATTATTGATGTGAAAGTATGAAATGAACGTGTCAATAAAATTTATTGTACATATATTAGTTATTTTTATTAATAATATTTTAATACACACTACAAATGTCATTGAATAAGCTCCTACATACTACATTTATGTTACACAGAGGAACAAACGCATCCGGACTACATATTCTTTTTGAAATTTAGCTCTTACTGGTTTGCTCAAGGTTGTTCTTAATCAATTTAAAAAATTAAATATTGACATTTTATATTATTTTAAACTTTAAGCTTGAGCCATTGACAAGAAAGCTACCGCATTGTCGAGTGATTTGAGGCCAGTAGCACACTGATTAATTAGTCTAACCATTATTTGGCATCAAATGGCTTGTGGCCGCAACAAGGGTGGTGTTGGATCCAATATGGCCAACATTGTCAATGATGATTGGTTATTGCATTGATAAAGCACTGGTGTGCAAATGTGGTGGGAAAGTTGATCAGTCATGTTCATAATTACTTATAGTGATTTAATTCATAATTTCATCAGGGGTACAATTCCTCTGAGAAAGGTGGCTGTGAAAAAGATCTGCAAGAAAAGGAGAGGGGCACTTATCCATAATTTGATATTCCTTTAGAAAGAAGGAAAGAGGGAGGGAAATCTTAAATTTATTTTATAGAAAAAAAATGAATGACGTTATAATAGGGATTTCCTCGTCTGAAGTGTTACTTCCGTACACCTTAGGCAGAAGCAATAATTGGTGAAGTTAGAGAAAGGTTTCCCCAGTTGCTTGTTATCTAGTATGGAATCCATGTATAGATGCTGAAATGACTATGCAGCAGAGAAGTCAATTTTACTGTAGCCATTATGACAGTGATAGCATTCTGAATAATTTAAGTAGCATCTCCATTCTGAATAATTTATATCATTATAGTTTCTTAAGTAATGTGATTGTGGCCATTTGGTTCCTAAGGGACATCCCACAGTGGATATTATACTTATAGGTTTAGCTCATAAACAAGGATTTATCAATTGTGATCAGTACAAAACCTTAAAAGTTTAAGATGGTTTTTTTTCTTCTTCATCAACTTCCTCTCTTTCTTTCTACATGGTTTATATCTTTAAGAGACTAATAGCTCGGGGGTTTGAATATGAAGTGGCAACTATAATGAGAATAGTGTAATGAAAATAAACCATTCTTGAATAACAGTTGTTAAAGTGCTAGTTGTGCTTTGCAGCACTAAAATCATGCACATAATAGGCACCCACCCAAGTCAAGCGACAACAAATTTTAAAAAATGAGTGAAATAGATGTTTAGGTATGACAAATTATTTTCTTTGGCAAAAAGGAAATATATGATAATGCAGTTACTTGTGCAGAAGTGTAAGAAATGATTTTCTAATAACTATAGAAATCTCGTTATTACTGAGTTAGTGCTAGATGAATTGAATAATCATGTTCAAAAGAGACCTTCAAGATGTATTCTAGATGTATGTTATTGCAGATGAGGAAAACAAGAAGAGTACCAAAGTAGCAGACACACAAGGCATGAAGCAATAGGCAAAAATGGAAAAGAACTACCTGTGGCATAGATGAAGAGAAGATGTACACTAATTACCACACAAACTGAATCATAAATTCAAACAAGTAGTAAGTGTTTATGATCGAATTGTGCAAGTTATATCAACAACTGTAACATACATACAAGACAAAAACCATTTTACGGTTCATAGCATGATCAACAATGGAAAGTTTACCTATTTGATCTCGACCGTGAACGAGATCTTGATCTACGATCAGACTTAACCTTTGACCGAGATCGAGACCGTGAACGGTGCCTATGACGACCATCCCTATCTCTATCACGATCCCTATGCCTGTAATGAAGAAACAATCAGGAGCAAAAAAAACATAAGTTAGAATTCTTTAATCCCTATCTCAAAATTAATTCAGTGAGAAAATTCTTGCAGAATGCATTGAACATGGAAAGGCCAAGAAATGTCTGATATTAGATCAAGAAAGCAAGAATTAATATGGCAGTTTTGAAACAATCCTGGAAAGGGATAAAAAATAATAGATAAACAGGACTAACACAAAGTTAGAACTTTCAAACTTCATAAAATGGTGTGTTTAGGAAGAAGATTACACGTGATCCATATAATTTAAGTTTTTAAGAACAATCTTTTTAAAATTCAGTAGATGCTATCTGCTCACTTTTCTCAACTTATCTTAGCGAGTTTGTACAATTAACATGCTCCCATACAAGCAGAACTCTCAACTTGACTCTTGCTTTTCTAGTGATACTCATCATCAATACTCAATAGGCTTTAAACTGAAACTTTTGGCATACTAAGCATGTTAGTTGACAAGATAATTAGCATTTGTGGACCATAATGATATAACCAAAGCAAATGCTTGCTGTAGATGTAAACTTCAGTATACTACTGTAGACACTGGAATAAGTAAGGATTGGTGGATAAACCTTAGTAGTTAGTACCTATCACTATCTCTGCTACGCCGATGATCATGATCTTCTCTATCATGTCTATGCTCCCGCCTTTCACTTCTATCTTTGTGATCCCTGTGATGGCGGCGATCCCTGTCTTTGTCTCCTTCTCGATCTTTGTCTCTTTCCTTATCCCTTTCCCTCTCTCTGTTCCTTTCTCTGTCCCTGTCCTTGTCCCTCTCCCTCTCTCTTTCTCTATTCTTTGAGGATGCCCTCTCATACTCATGAGAATCATACTGCAAATGAAGAGCAAAGTTGGGGAAATTTCAAGAATTTTACATTAAATTATGAAAAATGTTACAAATATATAAATCCAGAATAATGAATCAAGATTTAGTTCAAATCACCCAATATAATGTAATAAATCTACTGGATATAATCCAAATGTACATATTCATCAATTTTAAATTCTGAAATATGCCATTTGAGCTACTAGCATGTCAACTTACCATTCATATAATTGTAGGTACAACAAAAGTCAACTCAAAGTCCTTATCTTTTCACAGTAATACAAGATGAATCCACATACTAAATGTAAGATAAATCCATTCATACAGTGCTAATTGGTGATAACAAAAATAGATTATAGTCAAAACTTGAATTATAAAAGTTAAGATGTCTTAGATCTGTAAGCCATTAAGGAGATATTAGTGAACACATTTTCATTAATAGGATGAAGGGTAATGGTAAACTGAAGAAAGAAATTTAGAGTATTGTGTGATCATCATGTGCTCCTTAGACTAAAAGAAAATGAAATTACAAGACTATGGTATGACTCACCATGTTTCATGAATTAGAATATCAGCTATTAGGAAAGGGCTCACCACGCCTCACAAATTAGAATATTAGCGATTAAAAAAGGGAGCATAAGAGGAAATCAAGGAATGAGAGCTAAGATGGATGTGTGGGGTTACTAGGATAATATAATAATACCTTTATATCAGAGCAATTAGTTGTAGGCTTGTAGCTGCAATAGATAATAAAATGATGGAAAAAAGTTTATATCGTACGGACATGTACGAGAAAACCAATAGCTGCTATAGTTAAACAAGTTAATTCTATTAGACACGATTGTAGAGTATAGGAGGCCAAATAAAACTCTAACTTGTAACAAAAAAATATTATATTTGAACCGTATATTACTATTAATATAGCCTGCAGATGGAGAGAAAAGATCTAAGTAGACGATGCTAAATATCTGAAAAAATATGGCTTGACGATGATTGTGATGAGAAACTAGAATCTGAAATTAATTTCATCAGGCATAAATGAAAATATGTGTTTCAAAATGTAAAAGAAGACCGCCCGAGGAAAGAAGATTCAGACTAGATTCAACCCCGCCAAAACAATTATAGCAATGATTTGTGGCCAAAGTACGAACAAAAAACCCCTATCCACTATGCAGGAACTGAAAGAACTCACTTGAGATTTGTGATCGGCAAGGACGTCGAAGCCGCTGCTTCTCGGCGCGGGCGAGGCGGCGCTTCCGCCGTAGTCGTTATAGGAGTCACCGTTATCTTCGTATCTCCCGTCGTAATTCGACATCTTGAGCCACCGCCACCTTCCCCCCTAACAACTTGCTCGCCACGAATTCTCGGGAACGTTTACTGAGCGATGCTGTCGCCGTTCTCTTTTACTAGGGTTTTGAAGGCCCAGCTGTGTGAGTTTAATTTATATTTGCAGGGGCTGTCTGATGCACCGAATTTTGATTTAAAAAAAATAATGTCATTTCACCCTAATGTTTACCTTTTTTACAAAAAAAAAAAAAAGTCCTTAAAAAGTTAAAGATGGTCAAAAGATTCCGAATATTTAAAAAGTGCTAAGTTACTTAACAATATTAATAATTTAGAGACTGGGGGCGTTTGGTTCATTCCTAGAAATGAGAATCGGAATGGGAATCATTGTAGTGTGGAATGGGAATGGGTATGAGCATGGATATCATTCCGAAAAACAAT
>JBBMJZ010246246.1:0-18880 GCA_037833815.1 Zingiber zerumbet
GCTCTGATACCAATTGTTGAGCCAGCTAGAGGGGGTGAATAGCCCTGCAAATAAAAACCAAACCTTCCTCGAACTTTTATAACTTAAAAATGAACACTTGCATAAATAAAAATAAGAGATTTAAAAGAAGAGGCACAAGAGATTTATTTTGTTACAACCAGCGAGGTTGTTAATCCAGGGAAGTTGAAAGTGCATTAATCTCTCCTTCAGGGGAAGAAACTTCTTTACAGCAGTTAACACACTCAATTACAAACCAGAACTCAAGAGGATTCAATTACAAGTGTTGTATTTCATTTCCTATGTCCATGGATTTTTTTATATCCCCTAGAAAATCTTATCCTAAGCTGGAAGATGCCTCCAGTGAGGTAACAAGAGATAAAGTTTTATCTTTTGCCAACAGCAAAATTTGCCCAGACGAATGTGCCTTCAAGCGACTGAAGGCGTCTTCCATGAAGGCTTGAAGGCGCCTCCAAGTGCTTGAAGACGCCTCCAAGTGCTTGAAGACGCCTTCCACCACAAGGTTGCGAGGGCGCCTTCAGCAGCTCCTACCGAGCTTTAAACTTCTCCTTTGGCTCTTCCACTGTTCCGCTCGCTTGGGTGATTTTGGCCAACCAGAATAGGGCTCACTCGAACCCATTTTTCGGTCTTCTCCTCGAGCAGTCTTCCTCCCAGCTTCTCATCCCTCGAACCGCCACGCATGTCCTTCTCGTCCTCCGGTGTACTCTTCCGCAACACCTCGTCCCTCGAAAGCACCGAGCCCGTCGGCTCTCTCCCGTGCCATCCTTCTTATTAGTTGTGTCTCTCGCTCGACTTCCTATGCTCCTAAACTCCTGCATACTTAGATACAGAGATTAATTACTAACATGACATAACCTGACTTAGTTGACCATATTAAAACTATCACGAAATACCAACAGTACTGACTTCTACCCACCATATAAAACAGCAGTCTCTAGCAATGATTCAATCCACAACCTAAAACAGCATAGATTCGTAAATTCTCGAAGAAACGACCAATTATGATCTTAACACTAGTAAATGAGATCAAAGTAGAGTGGCAAGGATTTTCACAAGAAATAACAAACTGCAATGTTGAAATTGTGCAAGCAGATCAAAATCCAGGCTCAAGATGCCTTAAGTTGTCATGAGATGTTTTCAGACAAAGTTACAAATTCTCGCAAGCTTAGTTAATGTCACCTAGGATCGTATTCTCAGGGCAGGCAGATCTGCATGAAACCAAAGATCTTTTAGAGGTAAATTAGCAATACAAGTACTTTCCTGTAGCCAGATTCAATAAAGGAAAAAGAGTTACACGGAATGTCTATTAGAATTTAGATCCAGCAGGCAACAAGCTAACACGTTCTCTAGTCTACTATGATCTGAAACAATTATTTAACCGTAGAATGTACACTCGAATTTGATTAAATTAAGATTGGATTTTGAATTAATAAAATAACATTGACATTAAATCGTATACAGACATGCATCATAGATTCACAAATTTGCATTTACAACTGAGCTGCAACTATGAACATTAATAACTTTTGAGCAACAACAATAATGAACCAACAAATTAGATGGGACCTCTGAATCCAAGCCAACACAATCTGAACAAACCACAGCTACCAGATCAAATTTGATCATCATACTATGAGGTTTATGGAGAAAAACTTGCAGTAATTGAAGAACTCTGTTACAAATCGGATAAAATTGTACAACAAATCAAGACTTCAAATATAAAAAAGAGGATAAGGTTTAAGTACAAAATGGATGCTGATGAATCAGCAATTCTAGACTTGTTTGAATGAATATCAAGGAAAAACTCAAATCTCAAAGATGCAGCATATCAACAAACAAAAATATACATTATCGTGTGCTTTACACAAAAACTGCACCAGGAAAGGGTATGATAAATCCCATTTAGTGCTAAAATGTAATCAATATAGCTTTCTGGAAGGCTTTCTCCCGTGGATAGAAAGTATGCTCGTTCAGATAATAATGCAGCGGATTCATCCATGCTTTTGAAACAATATGCACCATGAAATAATCTGGTTTCAGTACATGTTCTCCCTGCGATACATGCTCTTGCAAGTCATTATCTTCAGTTACTAATTAGCTGCAGCATGGACTCCTGTAAATTTCTTTTATCATGAATCATGAGAACCCTGAATTATTGAAGTCATGCGCTTATTTGCACTATCGGACCGAAGACTATCACCTTTATGCCCTAACTGCAGATAAAACTGGTTTATTAACATGGAATGGAACATCCAAACATCCCCAAGAGGATAGCCAAGGATGCAATATCATTACCTCAATGCTATCAGGAGCAAACCATCGCAGCAAAACACCAAGATGAATGATTGCGGGGATAAACTTGAATAACAATGGAGTAGTTACCTAAAAACAAGCATGCAAAGATATGATTAATCCTTGATATTTCTTAACAAGGCAAGCTGTAGATGAAAGAAAAATCTTAATAGCAGTGGCTTCCTATCTCCTAAATCTTGATTATTGAGAAGTACTTACCAAGCTAAGTGCAGTTGTCCCCAGAAGTAAAAGGTACAATTTACCCTGTAAATCGGTGCAGCTGAAGTTACCATTTTGAAGGACAACTACTATAAAAGTTGACATCTACATAGTGAAAGTATGTGGTAGTATGAAAACCTAAATCGTATAAATGCATGAAATTAGTCAATTCTCATCAACATGTACCAGCATCATGATTCATGAATTGCTTATGGACCTATTATCTGGGAAGTTTCATTTTGTGTTCCACAGAAAGGTATCAAAGGATCACCATATTGTATTTACCAAGAGAAGTTTTAAAATAATCTGACAGAAACACATGTTAACTTTTTGTCATTCTTCAGCTGCCCCATTAAACCAGAATTAAAGGTACAGATAAACAATTTCAGTTATGACTCAAGTCCCAAGACCAAGTGGCAATTGCAAACCTGACTAACGATGACTTAGCACAAACTAAATTAAGAATTCGAAAAGGAAATATCCATACAACCTCAACAAGATGAAGGTTTGAAGCACGACTTAAGAGGACAAATGCAAATTCTCCTATCTGCGCTAAGGATAAGCCAACCTACAAAGGAAAAAAAAAGAAAAGATAAGCATAGTATGACCACATATATAAGAATGTGAGATTTAGACTTACAAGAAGTGAGGTCTTGTTATTGTATCCAAATCCTTTTACAACTAGTGTCATCACTATTGTTTTTACAATGATTACTAGGATTACGGCTGCCAATAAAATATCTACATGATTCCATAGGAATTGAACATGTATTAGCATTCCAATGCTAGCAAGAAAAAGAGCTGCAAAGAAGTTACGAATGGGTTCAATCTGCAAAAAGAATAAACCAGAAGAGAATTTAGAAGAAATATTGCAGCAATGAAGTGATGTCAGAAACTTGAGGACAACATTTTAGTACGAATAACTAAAACCTGAATTCCACATAAAGAACAAAGTGATTATTGGCAGCAAAAAAGTGAAACTGTCACCTCGGCAGCCCCTCCAGAGTGGCCACCCACTACATGGAAGGGAGATAAATCACAGGGGCTTCGCCCAGCAACAACAGCGCATACAAGGAGGGGTTGAGGCAAAGAACAAAGTGATTATTGAATTTATTGATGCTAACTTCGTCATTTTGTTGGAAAGTCCCAACTATTTATGTAGTCAGATTTCATCAATAACAAAGGCATAGTTTAACTTATGTGATGGCAGTATGAACAATCTAGCATAGATTAGTAAATTTCCATAAGTGGTTACCCTTCAGTTTGCAGAAAATAAACAATTCAAGTTATAGATCCTATTACCTCGACGTGTCTATTAAACTTCTAAGTTATCCATATGGTTGACTGGAGTGAACAGCAGATACTCATAATATGCATTTGATCAATACACATCTTAGGCTTGGTTGCATAGCCTAATGATTGTATATTGATGAGGAAGTAAAACACACCAGCTATCTGGGGTAGGTTTCACAGCATCTTTTTTCACTTGTTATAAAATGGGTTATACATACGTGGTGAAACTAAAGCAACTGAATTTCTTTTTCTATTGTTCAGCCTTCAGAGTTTCCAAATGCCTCAATGTCCTTTTCCACACACCATTAGGTATTAACCTTGAGATTAACCCCCATTTAACCTGTATCTAAAGAGCTAGGTAAATCCAAGACTTGTAATATGGTTGATCAGATCAACTCTAACTTGTGTAAAACCAAGGCTGGAGGCATCATTCCTTCTAGTCTCTGAACCTGACTTTCGCTCTTGGACAATGAATAACTGAGGATGTAAACTTACACACAGCAGACAACACTAACACACTAGAAAAATGAGCTTAATTAAAACACAGTATGGAAGTTGCCACGTTCCTAGAGGGCAAACATGAGTCATAAGTTAATCATAAAAGCTTAGCCCAATCATGCAAGTAAAAAAAAACAAAGTAGCAAGAAAAAACAAACAGCAAACTTTTCCGTTCTGAGTTTACACACACAAAAAAAAATTATATTTATTTTAATAAAAAATAATCAAACAAGTAATATTAGCAGTATCATGAATATATTGACGTGAAAAAAAAAAATTATATGTCAAAACACAGTGATAGAGAAGTACTGACTTGCTCAAGGGTATGTTGTGCAAGATCTGTTGTTGATATCATTACTCCAGCAGCAAAAGAACCCAACTCAAGACTCAAACCCAGCTTATCACTACACTGAGATAATTAGAATACAAAAAGGAATATTTGAGATAGAAACAACTTCAGATAGTAAATAGTTTATTGTAAGATAATTGGGCATTAAACTGACAATCTGCCAAAAAGCTTTGTTGATTCCTCAATACATATAGTTTCTCATTCTAGGATAGGAGGAATTCAAGGGAAAACCCTGATAGAAATACTTGTTAACAGGCACAAAACACCTTTAATCAAAACAGAGATGACAACTTTCGAAACACATCAATTTCAAGCCAATATTATCTATATAATATTTTGACTCAAAACCAGAAGTTTCAAATTCTTGTTTGGTTCTTCCTGTTTAAATAAAAACAATCTGCTAAAATACAAAGATGGACAGATTTCTAACATTTGAAGTCCAATGTAGAAAATATTCAAGATAATAAATATTTTGAACCAAAATCGAGCTATTTTGGATTTGATCAATGAGTCGATTCTAAAGAAATTAAAGCTCATTTTTTTTTGGATTTGGACAATGAGTCAGTTCTGAAGAAATTAAAGCTCATTTTTCCATTTATTCCAGTAAAAAAAATTGATATTCCAACAATATTAAACAATTATAAAGAACTCAACTTAAGAACATAACATCAACCTAAGATAACAGATTAGGCTCAAATAGAGCAAATGCATTAGAGCAAGTCAAAGATCCCTAGGCTGTGATGTAATTGCATCATAGCCCATAATTGAAGATATAAAAAATTGTGCTAACATGGAGAATTAATCCAAGGATAAAGCTAAACAATCAGAGTAGGGAACAAACCCAAGCGACCAGCAGACAGAATGCAACAGAGGCCAATTGATAAAGTTCATTGGTCTGCACAAAAGACATGTGAATTTGTTAGCATATAATCAATCATGTCATAAAGCTTTGAGCATGATAACAAGTGAAACTTTTTTGTACAATAGCTTGCTAATTTGGTTGAAAGTACCTGGGTTGAAAGACTGATCATCAGCTTAAGAAACCATGGAACTGCAGTACGAGATAGTATAGAAAGAATTGCCAAAAAGGTGAAAAGCATAATCAACCTGGTGGCATTTTCATGAAGAGCAATTAACAAAATCTATAGTTAATAAAATGTGAATATGAAGCAAAAGAACTAGGAAGAATGATTTCATAATTTTGGCATAAATGTACTACCAAATGCTAAAATCATTAGCTGAGCTAAAAAGTAACGTCCTACAATTACAATCACAATCTGAACAGTGTATATTAATCCCCTGTAATTCAAACTAACTGCAGAGACTAGCCAAATAATTAATTCATTGGTATAAACCAAATGCTGTGGACATAGTTATTAAAACCAGACCGAACTGGCATTTCAACTGGAAAAGAGGGGAAATGAGTTTACTCGCTGGATCGATTACAACCACAGATCAAAAACCAGCCAAAAACAGTTTGATCGCCTGTTTTTTGAAAACTGGACAAATCTGCAGGTTTTCAGAAAACTGGTGTAGTTTTTTCATTTATCTAAAAATAACAAAAAAATCCCCATTTTCATGACTAAAATACAAAGGTCACATACAAGATTAGATAAATTATAACTCAACCATATTTTTATATTTGTGATTCTTTAGGAGTTTTCTAGCTGTACAAGTTCTTACATGTGGTTTAGGTATAGCTAATAATTTAATTATCTTATGGCTTTTCCTATTCAGCAGATTTATTTTAATAGTTTATAGTTTGTACTTTGTAGTTTGGATACAAGTTATACAGCTTAATTTTGCTAAACGATAATTTGATTGTTTACTTGAGACATGAATGGAAATTTATTTCCAATTGTCACCAACATCTGATGTAATGGAAGCAATATATTTTCTTTTAGTTGGAATTTATGGTTTAAACAATAGATCTAGGTTTGTTCAACTAATGGACTCAACCAACTTGATGTTTGGGTCTACATGCAGTTCGACCAGGTGGCCCACCAATCTGATAACTAAACAAATGGCTCGAAACTGATCTGGTTCAACTTTTATAACTATAGTTCAAAATGTTAAAAGTTCTTCAAATGTTTAACACATTCTGAGGGAAACATACAATTTGCCAACATGAGACGGCCTTTTTTACTTTGCCACCTGAGAAGCAAATTTCATATTTTCAACCCTCTAGATTTTCTTTCAGATTTCATGTTAAGGTTCTTATTGTTGTGATAATTTTTTCTTTCAAATTCATATTTTTGACTTCCAGTTTTTTTTAAGAAAATGCTTCCTTTTGAAAAGTTTAATGCCTTATTTTTTTCTCAAATTTACCTCTCCTTCAAGTTTTAAGTTCATTCAATTGTCCTCTCTCCCCTGTCAAAAAAATAAACTCATTTTTCTTCAGAAAAAAATATATATACTAGGTAGTAAGGTGTCACTAACTAGGCCCTTCACGCATTAGACCAAGATTGGATCAAAAGCAGTGGAGATGCAGGGGGATCATCGATCAACCCCTGGTCAATCTAGGCATGAACTTGTAGCAGAAAACAAATAGATCTAATGAAATTGTGAGTAGATTTATAGGGCATTCATTTCTTAGTCCTATTGTGGGGAGGGCAAGAGATCTTGGATAATTGACTTGTAGTGGACACCAAATTAGCATCATTTCAACTGAGTAAAAAGCGAAGGCATTGACGATTGTTCTCAGAGATGGAGGAATGAGGTGGAAACCACAATTGTCAGCATTGGATGTGGGAATGTTGCTGAGATGTGGAGAGAAGAGGCATAGGGATAGGGGGTGGAGGGAAGGGTGTCTAATCATATCAATCTTACATCCTCTCTCTAAGAGAAGTGAGTTTCTTTCCAAACAAACTTTTGAGGGAGCAAGAGTACAAATTCTCATGTGAGGAAAAGTGTAGCGAATAGTATTAATTAAAAGGAAAACGTAAGATTATAGGTGCTCCATAGAAAGAGGATAAACCATGATAAATTTTGAATAAGGAACCATATCTCATCCTCCATAGATTTGGAAAATGGGATAAAATTTACAAGGAGTTTCCACCTTTTATCTTTTTCCCTTTTAAAAAAAAATTGCAAAAGGTGTAAATGGCTTATATCTCATTAGACTATAAACTAGTCTGATCCCATCCCATATGAAGCCATCTTTCAACACCCAACTGGCAAGGAACCCATTATAAAGGCAAACTCAGGAATAGTTTCACGTTTATAACTTCCAAGCAACTAACCAAAATTAATTAAATACTAAAATAGAAGCTATCTAATATTCATTTTTAACAAAAACAAAATGCTGTGTTTATAGGATTTAACCAATGTTCAAAATCTCAAGTTGTACCAGAGTTTTGGCCTTTGAGTGGTATTTGTCGACATTCCAATGTATAGTGCCGTTGGTAAATTGGAGGAAGGGGATGAAAGAGAAAAGACGATAAGGCATCTATATAATTTGACTTTGTGTTTCATCTAAAGTAGTATAACTCTGACATTTTTTTTTTATGAACACGACCTATAAACAAATATTATCAGAATTTATCTTGATCTATGTTATAGCATGCCAAGGAGTTGTCAAGCATTGGCATGACACATTACTTATTGGCACAATTGACACAGCGTCATACGAGACATTATGTGTATCAATGTCAAGTAGTATGGAGTTTCAGTTATTTATTGAAATAGAAAATTTCAATCGTACCGCTCAACATGATACGAGATTTGAAACCATGGATTTAATGCTTCATAAATTATTATCACACAACTAACAAATGGATCCTCCATATGTTGTCAATAACTGTGGATCATGATTATGAGCTCTAAGCAATTACTTAACAGAAATACACAATATAACTGAAATTCTTATACTGTATAAGGAAAAACCAGTAGACTAAACTTCAATCTTAGCCCTATCATTTGGACAAACATAACATCAAAAAGTAAGCCCTCATAGAATAAAAAAAGCATTGGAGAGAAAAAAATACTGGATAAAAAATAAACAACCTATAGGACAATAAACTACTTACGACTTGGTAACTGACATAAGCCCCTGGAAAATACCAGACGAGCCACCCAAAATGGGAAGCAGTGCAAACAGCAAGCCAACAGCACAATCCTAAAATAAGTTTCAACCAGCGCAAACATAAATTGAATGGTCTCAAGAAATGAGTGTAGCGCTACTGAAAAGTTACTTAAAATTTTAATGATATCCCAGTTCATACAAACAGCAATTTTGATATGGAGCACTTGTCACAAAAGGACTAGAAGAAACTCTTTGTAGTACCTGGAGTATGAGTGTCCCAACAGTAACTTGACCATGAAGAGCACTGATACTGTTCCTTTCCATCAAAAACTTCAAAACCTGCATCACTAGGTTCGCTATTATCAAATGCTACTTGATGTGACTTATAACTCAACGGCTTCCGATGAATGATTATTATCAAGTAAACTGTCTATATGGATGTATAATACTAATGTTCAGAAGAACATTGAACATCTAAAATAATCAAAATAAAGGAATTATTTCACCATGCTGCAAAGAAGCATATTATGAAAAGATACCTATTCAACACATAGGAAAATGAACTGCTATTAGAACTATACATTGGAACAAATTATTTGGCTCACTACGCCACAATTTTACATGAGAACATCAGTTGATCATCAGAAGTTTCTGCTTGCTCAGTGCAAATTGAAAGCTCTCTATACCTACCAAGTTTGAAACAAAAGAACACAATAAAAGAAAGAGTAACCTGAGCAATACATAGTTCAACAAGAATATTTTCATCTGAACTATTTTCATCAATATGCTTTGACACATGAAAAGGGTGTAACAAGAATTCAAAGGATTGCACAATGAAACATGCCATGTTTGTGGGCCTTTAAACCCACCAGTGGACAATCGTGCAAACACAACCAAGCAGAGCCTGTTTTTAGTATTAGTTTCTGAAATATATATAATTATATTCACCAAGAGGAGAAAAAAGGGTAATTAACATCTTGACCTACAGTAAATGGAAACTAACCACAGCAGTTGAAGACATAGACAAAAAGGCACCAACAAATATCCCTTCTGAAGTTTTGCCTCCACACAACTGAAACAGCACATATAAAGATTATATCACTAACCATTAGTGTGTGTAGCAAAGCATTATATATAGTACTATTACATGTACCATGAATTTTTTGTTCCAATTTGTATTAATTAAATATTCATATAGTTTCAACCCAGTAATTTAACATCTACAAAACAAACAACATAAACGGAAAAAATAGTGGGACAGACAGGGCTACATAGGCATTAAACTATTAAATTAATATTTTTGTCAATTACAGGGACAGAAAAAGGAAGCCAATTGTTAAATGATATGTTTATGACAATATACCAAGCCATATTGCAAAGGTGCCCTGCGTAGAAAAGAAGAAAAAAAATCATTGAGGTTCTAAGCGTCCACTTTGTTGATAACATCAAAAATTTGATACAGAACTAAGCACAGCAAAATTCTTCTGCTCAAGTATATATCACATGGTATAAACTAATTGTAGCAAAAGATGATTATGCTCACCCCAAGCACCCCTCACAACCGGTCCCCAGGTTATGTGAAGGGAGGTAAATCACATGGAATAAACTAATGAACTTACCGCATCTTGCTGGTAGATTCTTAAGATTGAACTTTTTTTGTTATACTCACCAGCTCCTCAAACAGATCTATCCATATTTTAATGAAGATCCCATAGGAGTATGGCAAATAGACAGCAGGATTGTGATGAATGAAATGCACAAAAGAATATAATCCAGTCTAAAGGCTTTATTTTTTTCTTTTTTTTAGTGTCTACACATTTTTATTTGTGATAATTTAAGTCAGTATGGTATCAAAAATTATGAATATATCTACTTTTAGCCCGGGTTTGAAGTGTCGTGTCGTGCCACCCGAAACCACCGAAATTTACCGTTCCGGTGAGGAAGCGAAACCGACACAACAGGCGGACAAATTTCGCCTTCGTCATCCACCCACCATCGACGCCTCTGTGCCGCTGGAAGCATTGCCGAACGCTTCCGGCGACGGCAGAGGCGTCATGCGACGCTTCCGGCGGCAGCAGAGGCGTCATGCGACTCTTCTGGCGCCGCCAAAAGTGTCACGTAAGTGCTGCTTGCGGGACTCGCGCGACTCATGCGACGGGATCGATGCGGGATCACTGTTGCACAAAAGTAAAAGATTTAATTAATTAAACAATTCCCAACTAGACTGTGATATTTTGAATAGGTTTTTATAAACCCTAATTAAATTATCCCTATAAAATATATTAAAATATATTTAAAGTTTTAAAAAAAATATTAATTGATATTATAAAAAATTCTTTTTTACTGTTTTAAATTTATTTAAAAAATCTAGTAAATCATATTTATATTCTGATAATTTATTATTATTATTATTTTAATTTGTTTACTGTTTAATTGATATTTTAAATTTTTACTATTTAAAATATATAAGATTTAAACTAATAATTAATTAAATGAATAAGCAATTAATTTATATAATTATGATGTATCAATTTTTATTCGAGTAATTAATACATTTTAAAGAAAACTATATTTAATTATTTTTTCTAACCATGTTTCAACAACTTATATAAAATCAATATACCACTTATTTTTAAATTATACACAATAAATATATTTATCTAATAATTACTATATATAAATAAAAAAATATCGAAACTGTATCGGCACGGCACGATACGATACCGAAATCATATCGTTCCGATATGGGACCGAAACCTCGGCACGGATCGAAATTTTAAACCTTGCTTTTAGCATAGTGTTAAGAATATAAAGTTATAGATTGAGCCTTTTCTAACATAACTTTATACTTTCTGAAAGCAAAAGGAAAGAAATGACTTTCCTTCTGCAGTAACTGTGCATAAGAAGCTAATGTAGGTAAAACTGTAAAAGTAGTATGAAGCATATTTGATAGTAGAAAGGATGATTCCAACAAAAAATAGTGCGTGAGACTTGTGAACGTACTGATGCAATTACACCACATAAGCACATGAATAGTAGAATTTGGAGAAATCCTCCACCAATAGCCACAGCACGGACAACTCTAATCTGTAAATGCAATGGAAGAGCAACTATAATAGCATCAAGATCTATGACTTCCAAGTGCCTTCTAGGTCAAGTAAAAAAGCTTTTGACAAAATACCTTACTTATGGAGAATTCCAGACCCAAAGCAAAGAGAAGAAAGATTACACCAAACTGAGCAACTGTTTCAACCTAGATACAGCAATGCCAAAGATGATTTCTAAAAAGTACAAACAACATAAAATAGTAGTCAATGTCCTAATAAAAGCTCGACAAGTAGGATAAAATCATATAACATAACAAAAAAATATTAATATTAATTACTACAACAAGATGGTTGCAAATTTCTCTTTATGTTGCTTCAAAGCAATGTTCGTTGGGTTTTATCATAAGCTAATTTCACAATCAAAAGTAAAGTTTGCCTAAGAAAAAAAATATATATAAGAGCAGAGTTTGTTTCTTTTAATATATGGAAGTGGATTATCATAGTTAGATACTAATAGCATTGGTGAACAAACAAGATAAATTTTTGGATACAATATTGAGTCGTCAAAGTAAATCAACACTGTTTGCTTAATTTCAGTTGTTTTACAAGAAAGGTGAAAGTAACTAACTTGCACCATTTCACTAATAAAGCGAAAGCCTCCAGGTCCAATTATAGATCCAGCAAGCAAGTAGCCAGTTATTACCTGAAATACTTCATGAATTAGTAGATATCAAACACATAGTAATAAGAACGGCAAATGGAGCGCACAATTGAAGATAATATAGATGGCTAAATTTTATTAATTATTCAAAGTAAAGGAAGATGATCCCAAAAAAAGAACACTAGTTTCTAATACTTTCAATACTCACTGGCTGCCCAGCACAGGCAAATGCAATTCCACCACATGTTGCAGACACGATAACCACCACAAGATCAGAAATCAACCTGCACAGCTTGTCTATAGTATGTAAGACAGACGAATCATTCTACTGAAACCTTCAGTCATAATCTTGTGAATTTACCTTAGGTCTAATTGTAGCACCGGATATTTTGACTTTGGATTCGATATGATGAAAACATTATCCTATCATAAAAAGGTTCTTCAAAAATTGAGTATCCTTAATGATAAAAGGTCAAAATAAGCATAGGAAGATTTGATAACAGAAAAGATTCACAAGTTTCGTGTGTATACAAAAAAATTTTCTAGCATTCACACTTTGGAGAGTTGGACAGGTATTTGTCATACCTTACGATCTATTAAGGTAGGAATGTCTTCAACTCGGTTCTCGTTATCCAGATTAAAAACATCATGAAACTGAAATGACCTAGAAAGCACATAAGATGGTTTAAGGGAGTCACTTGGTTATAATTTCTGTAAAGTCATTTTAAAATACAAGCCACGATGGTCCCAACACCCAAGTATTTGGAGTTGGCTACCTTCATTTTTTCATCTTGTCCCTCCATTGAACTTTATAGAAGCCATAAAAAAAATTAGGAGAAAAAAAAAAAAAAAAGAGAAATGTAAATAAAATATATATTAAAAGAAAGGATAGCATACTTTTCCTCTTTGGTTTCATTCTTCTTTGTAGTGACTCTAGCTACAGTCTCCAGAACTGCCTAGTATACAAAGAAGAAGAATCATGAGTTGCTCAATTATCACCACCATTAAGTTCTAATAACCAAAAAAACATTGATAGTGCTTTAGTTAAAGAAGTTAGATAAAGAATAAAACAATAAAAATGAAAAGTTATATCTGTTTGAACTTCATGTAAAAATCTACGGTGAATTCAGTATCAGAATCAAAACAATTGTTAAGAAGCATAGCAATGATGAGAACAATTATCAAGAAAAACTTGAGAAATTTTAAATCTTTTGAAAGGATGAACGATTATGAATATGATCAAAAGGTACAATAATCTACATCCAAGAAATTCCTGACAGATATAAGCATCATAATGGGAGCTATAGCAAAGAACTAAATAGGGACAAAATAGCTTTCAATGATGAACTAGTTTTATTCTTGTCAATGATTGTCAGAGATAATTTTCCATGTTTTGTCTAAAATAGTTGAATACACAAATCAATTGTTTAACAAGGTTTCTGTCATCATTTATTCTTTATTGCACACACCAATCAGACAAAGGCATGTTAAAAATTCCTATCAGTATTCCAAGCTTGTTATGTTCATCTTAGGCAGCCCAAACAGTTGCAACATAAATCAGAATCACTAAGCACAGAACTTTCAAAATTAACACCTAGATATCTGCAATGTGTTTCTACACAGATTTAGGTCCACCATCAAGATATAGCTGACAAGATAAGATAGCTGACAAGATAAGATAAGGTACAATTTGCTATCCACGCAACTTAAACTTCAGCTTGGTAACATGCCTCCTATAAAACAAAGTTCACTCCAGTTGAAAAATACTTAGCATAGCAAATTTCATGGATAAGATCATCATCCAACACCTACACCTACCTTGACGGAACCTTAAACTCTCATGAAAGCATGTTGACATTTGCTTCATACTTTTGGGGAAGACTGACAAGGAACAGAGATGCAAGGAAAAAAGCTAATTCATTTATAACTGAAATAAACAAGTTTAAAGACAGAAAATTTAATGCATAAAGCTCATTTTTATGAAATCACTCAAATATCTAATTTTTTTATAAACTATACCTGATTTTCAGCAACACTATTGTTGAAGCCGCCAGGGTCAGTTTCTACAGGATAAATAAAATCGTTAATAGATTGATCAACTTTTCCTTCGCAATATAAAATTTCAGTTCCAGTAGAAGTCAGTATTTATATCTCACAGAAATAAAAAGGCAAACGGATGTTATGGCTGCAAGGATTAAAAAATTCATATCATGAACTACTAAAGCCTGAGTTACAAGGAAGATAAATTGACTGAATTAACATATACCAATTGAGATCAGCTTAAATCTGAACCAAACTCCCAGAACCCACCCTAAATTTGGAGGTCAATTTAATCAGATCCCATAAATTAGCAACAAAATGAGCTTGGAAAGCAACTCCTAAAGCAGCTGAAAACCGGACTGTCCAACACAAGGACCATAGTAAGCTCACTTGTACAATTTCAGCATCGAACACAGTGGAACTTATTAACAGAAAATAGGAGCAAAAGAGAAGAGAAGACGCAAGGGACCTTAAAAACCTAAAATGGGTGTTTCTGCATTCATTGCTATATCAGGACCAAGCAACCAAGAAATAGCGAAACAGAGGCCTAGCCTCCAAAAAACCTAACGATCTACCTCCCAGATGACATCTCCACATGTCAGCAAACCCATCCGTGGAATAAAAGAGCGAGAGACTGAGAACTCAGATCTGCACAAACCTCCACCACTCTGCTCGTTCTCGGGAAACTCCTTCTCGAGCGCGCGGTCGATCATGTCCGCGAAGCTACCCTCCTTGTCGGAACCCCCCTTGATCACATCCGTCGCATTGACTACCTCCGAGTCATCGGCTCCGGCCAAGCCGGAGAAGCAGACGGCGACGAGGAGCACCGACGTGAGGAGCCACCCGGCGGCGTGGAGGGCCCCCATCGACGCCCTCGGATCAGCTACAGGACAGAAGGTCAGGAAGCGAGAGGGAAGAGTTGGGGGAACGGCGAGGTCCGGTCACCTCCCCGTCTCTTCTTCTTCCTTCTCCCCTTTGCGGTCTTTGACTCCGCCGCTGGATCTCTTTAATTATTTCACTGTGATTCGGGTGGGCGGAGCACCGGAAAGCCAAACTGGGGCACGTTTTAGTGGGTGGGCATGCCAAGGAGATCCGACGGATGAAAGGACCTCGAGAAATATCCTAGGCTGTTCGGACCCGTACGACGGAACCAAATTAGATGGTTATTAACCAAATATAAATAAATATATATGCTTCTCATTTTCTAAGTTATGCTTAAATTACTTACCAACATAACGCTTTTAGATATTTATACTTGCGAGTTTAATTCGAATTAATGATATTTATAAGATATTTTGTAACAATAAATTGTATCTGCTCTATCTTTTCATTATATAGGAAAATTTTATTTAATAGTTTTGTTAGTACAGCAAGAAATCAAAAAAAAAGTATAAAGAATTTTTTTCTTAATATTCATTGAATCCCAATTTAATCCTATAAAAATTTTGCTATCGATCGCCTAGGATAAATCAAATAAATGCTTTGATAAGTCATCAACAATAGACACTCGCGGTCTTCATTGTCCTTATAAAATGATCCAATATAGTAGTACACTGCTCGTGAAGATAAACTCGTAAACTTTTTTTCATCCATAAATACTTTGGTTCATAACCGTCCAACTTATGGCGTTTGATTTGCGCCATTTTTATTTTTATTTTCTGAAAAATGTACATTTTTCGTTTTTCAGAAAACGACTTTTCCGCGTTTTTCGTTTTCTTAGAAAACACTCTCTCATTTTCTTAAAAATGAACGTGGAAAACGCAAACCAAATGTGTTTTTCATTTTTTCATAAAATAAAAATAGAAAATAGTATGGAAAACGTAAATCAAACACCCCCTCAACTTTTTTACTGAATTCAACACCGAAAGATATATTCAAGAAAAGATCAAATCATGTCTTAATCACTGCATCATACCCGTAGGACTTAAAGAACGTTTCATTGATGAGAAATTTGAATCGAAGTAAGAAAATGGATTGAGATATAATTTTTTATTCTCCCACATCAGAATGGAAGATAAATCACGCTATTCGGTGGGATTGAGGAGTCTATGAAACGTTCCAATTACATCACAAGAACATTTCAAAGAAATACGATAAAAATATGATTAATTTTAGAGGTAGTAATTATCATTATTGGAATCTAAACTCTAATTCTCTAATTTATTCTCTTGTTCCTCTAAATATTTTACTACTGCAATCTCATAAGAACTTATTTATTGGTGTTTCAAATATAAAAATATAAAAGTGGATATGGTGAAGAGATTTTTTATTTCTATATTATCACATGACAGTGATAAATATTTATTAAAAAATTTAGTTTCCGTCAAACAAATTAATTTTGCCGGTTTGAAAAAAAAAACTGGTTGATTGAACTATTTTTTTAACATTGATTTTTCTAAGCAGCATGAGAAAAATTTAATATTATGTAGTCAACTTTCATTATTCAAAAAATACGTATCTTATATAAATTTTTACTCTGTTTATTTAAAAATTTACTATTTCCAATTTATGAAATTCAGATTTAAAAACATTAATCCATTAAAAGATTTATAGGAATACATTTGTTTTGATTTTGATTTAAAATAATTCAAAGTTTGCTGAGTCTAACATCTAATTTTATTCACACCTTTCAAAATTTTAATATTTTCTGAACTATAGAGTCCTATGAATCCATTGATGGCGTTAATTAATAAGTATTATTGTCTTAAGTTTAAACTTAATGAGTTTATGATAAATTTTATCATGTTTTCATCCGTTTAAAATCTTACTTCTCTCAACTTGTACTATTGAATTGAGGTACGAGAGCACGAATACAATATAAAAAAAGGTTTTCATAAGTAAATTAGTTTTGATTTGAAGTGATTCAAAGTTTTTACATCTATCAACTAATTTTAAACGAGATTTTACTAATTTCAAACGAAAATGACTCATCAATCTATATCATTCAAAAATTTAAAAGTTTGATATTTTTATGAGAGTATTAAGAACCAATGAGTATTGATTAGTGAGTATTATTATATGAGCTCTTATAATGAGCTTATAACATATTTATCAAATCTTACAAGTTTAAAAAAATCATTATTCTCAATTTATGCTATTTGATCCGACTATAAATATATTAAGGAGATTTCTAAGAGTACATTGATTTTACTTTTAAGTGATTTAGAATTCTCTAGGTATATTAGTTAGTTTTGGGTTGATGAATATTAGAAAATTCTGAATCATTTTAAATTAAAATTAATATATTTCTAAAAACCTTTTTAATATATTCGTGCTCTCATCTAAATTCAATAATATAAATTGCAAGTAGTGAATTTTCCTTAATGAAGGGTTGATATAAGAACACTAGGCTGATGAGTCATCTACTATGAATATTTCTCAATTTACTCTGTAGTCGATGAAAAATTTCTATGGACCAGATCAATCACTCCGAAGATTAATTAGCATAAGCTAGATAGCATATGCCAATTAAAAAATAAAATAAAATTGCACTGCTAATTCACTTATAGAATCGAGCCTGATCAATTGGGTCCAATTTCTTGGACCAGTTAATCCGGTTGAACTTTCATAAGTATACAAAGGAAACAACTTGGCTCGATCTAATGTCCTCTCAAACACCTATGGTTAGAAATCGAGAGGAGATCTCCTAGTCGGCATTTTTATAGACCAGGGGATGAACCACATATAATTACGCCTGGATCGTGGCGGCGATCCGGTCATAATTAATTGTAATCTCTCCCTGGATTCACCGTCTCCCTAGGTTATAGTTTGAGTATAGGCGGGTGGGCGGAAGTCGCCCGAAGACCATCCCCACCTTGACGACTAGTAACATGGTCACTTACCCACCACCAGCGGCCTCCGATCACAATTAGCTAAGGTCGGATTGCCGCCACGATGCAACCATAATTTTATGTGATCTATCTCTAATACATACAAATATGGATCAGGAGATCCGATCTCTTAGAAATCATATTATACATTGCAAATATAAGTCATGGAAAAAAAATAATTTAGGAGTGATTCAATGAGATTGCATAAATCCTTAAATTTTCTATAACTGTTGATAAGACAGGGTTATTTTTTTTAATAGATTGGCCATTAAACTTGGATTCTGCAAAATTTAAGCAAAATCGTTTTCACTTGTACGCATTCCACAAATTTATATCACTATCCCATATGATCCCGTCTAGAAGCTGCGTCAGACGGAGGCGACGAAAAGGTTGACCGAGTCTATGACCCGCGTATGGAGCTCTCCAGCGGCCGTAGCAGGGTGACGGAGGTCGCAAGGACGACAATGATGAAGCAGGTGACTCTGCACACACTCAGACGATCTCCCTTCACGTTAGAGACCAGAACCCAGGGAAAAAGTCCCTAGGTCAGGCACTCCGACGCTCAAGTCAGGTCCTTTTTCCCCAGAAAAGTAAATGAAAGTAGTGAAA
>JBBMJZ010246455.1:0-18876 GCA_037833815.1 Zingiber zerumbet
GCTCCTTCGGCGCCTCCCTGAATCCCCAAGAAATCCCCAGCGTCTGCAGAGAAGCGACGCTGACCTACTACGAGCACATGGTCGGCTTGGCTGAACTGGTCTTCGAGCTGCTGTCCGAAGCGCTCGGATTGAGCCGAGACTATCTCAAGAGGCTCAACCTGTCGAGAAAGCTCACGATATCAGCGCACTACTACCCGGCGTGCCCACAGCCGGAGCTCACCATGTGCACCGCCAGGCACTCCGATCCGATCTGCCTGACCCTATTGGTGGAGAATGCGTTCGGCGGCTTGCAGGTGCGTCACAAGGGCTACTGGGTGGACGTTCCCCCTGTTCCCGGAGTGATCCTGGTCAACGTCGGCGATCTCCTGCAGGTAAACAAAATTCTTCTTCGACGTCGTTGCTCTTCATGAAAAATTCTATTGAACGCATTCCTTCTCTGGTAGCTCATCAGCAACGACAAGTTCATCAGCGTGGAGCATCGCGTGTTGGCGAGCCGGCAAGGGCCTCGATTGTCGGTGGCGATGTTCTTTGCTCCGAACACCGACGAGAAGACTCTATATGGCCCGATCGAGGAGATACTGCTGGATGACGAGGTGCCAAAGTATCGACGAGTACTTTACGCCGATTATATCAAGTGTTTTTCTGGTAGGGGATTCGGAAGGGACTCTCCACTCAAGCAATTCACTCTTTGAAGGAAGAAGTTGATGCCAGCAATAAAAGCTTCTCTTTCAAAGGAGCAAGAATCAGTTTGAATTTCAGACAGAATAAATATTTTAATAGTTGAGTTTTTTAATATGAATAAGTTACGATTCAAATTTACTTAGAAAGAGCAACTTGTTGTACTCGAGAAGATTTTAACCTTCCTAACCAAGAAAATAAAAAAAAAAAATTGCTGAAGATTTTCAAATGTCAAGGAACTTCTCGGGCACGATATTTCCAAATGCCGTGCTCAAGCAATTGTTCTTGTTTTATTTATTTAGTTGGGGTTTTTTTTTTCTAAAAGAAAAGAATAAAAAAATGCAGATGTTGAAGTTAATTGTACACCATCGATTTGCCATAACCAAATTACTGCAAATGAATATTCATTTGAATTTATTGGAATTTTGCAAGTAACAGTTTCCATAAGTATCTATTGACAATCTAAAAATTGATTTCATCATAAATATCAATTGAAGCAAGCTCGACATGCAGAGACTTGTATTGTCATCAATATGTTGAGGACGAAAGCGAACGTACGTTATTTAAGCTTCTTGCTGAAATCTGAGAGATCCAGCAACTGAATTCTGGGAATGCTCTCTGCTTCCTCCCTTTCTTTCTCTGTATTATAACCCCATCTGCCTGTTTATTGAAAGTTTATTCTCAGAAAATTTTTGAAAAATATGATAAATTCACTAAGCGAAGATTTTTAGGTCACCAAGGTATAAGTTCCATCCATCTAATGCAGGCTCTTTGATGACATTTTTCAGCGTTGCAACTCGATCCTCGACAAAGCTGAGCAGGGATAACAGGAGGGGAAACTTACAAATAAGCCAATTTAAAAAAAAAAAATGCAAAGGTTTTTGTATCATATTTTGCTGCTAATAACCAATGCTCCAAGAGTATAGGATTGCTTGGCGAGCAGATGCATGATTTAACAGAGTAGAAAAAATTACTCACAGAGGAAACTTACTGAAGAGAAAGACCTTCATGCTGTGGCATGGCTTGGAGCTGCTGTAGGACCTTCACTTTTGGCCTAAAGAAAAGGAAAATAAACCATTTCACAAACCATGCACATTTCATGTATGAATACAGTGAGGAACATGTTGCGTAGATTATGTGCACACCCAGTCCCGAGACCATAGATTCGCTCAGCAGGTATAGTTATTCCAGCCAATTCATGCAATAATGCATCAGCAAATCTGGCCTAAGGATATAACAGAGAGAATGATGTTATTGCGACACTTACAAACAAACAAAAATACGGAATTGAGAATTACAAGCACCAATTGATCCTTAAGTTTCAGTTGTGAACACTAAAGCACTTTGTAGTATCTTTATGAATTATCCTGCGACTTCTACTGTGTGAAGCTACTTAATAAGCAATATAAGAATACAGTCAGGCAGATTGGTACGTGACAGGTTAGCCAAGTGGACAGAAACAGTAATGGATTTTACAGTGTCAATGAATCATGGAAACAAATTTGTATGTGTGAGGCAAATCCCAAGGACAAGTCTACATGAATTTGTCCTTTTTTCCCACTATCTAATCATCTCATTACCCATTCATATGATCCTTTTCAGGGCTTAGGCTTCTTTGCTGTGAAGCATAAGAATAGTCAGAACAAGTCATGCTTCATCACAAACATATGGTACAAGAATCGGATGAGCTATCGAAACTTAGTGAGAAATTGTTTCTACTAGCTCCAATTGTATAAGTTGAAGGCTGAACAAAGTAAATAGGAAACCAATACCTGTTTTGTTGTGACAATATAGAGTTGGGAGCTTGCAAATCTCAAAGCATCCGCTACACCTGGGTAGAATCTTCAAGACCAAATCATGATCAGCGTATGTTTTGTGAGTTCTGCTTGTTGAGTTGAATAAATTGCTTGCCAATCAAGAATATAAAGTGATGCATATGCATCATAAAGTAGGATTTTCAAACAAGACATCTTGAATCCTGTTGTTTTTTTCCCCTAGTTACACATTCAGAAGACATTGTTTTTGCGAACAAATAGTTTGGATTCCAATACACAGAATTTATGAATATTACGTGTTCAGAAGACATTGTTTTTTTACCTATCTTTATTTTCTTTGAAGCTTTCTAATTCTCATCTGATCTAATATTATAAACAAATCTCAAACATATAGGAGAAATGTATCTACAATGATGTTGGAACTTAGCCAGCGTGTTTAGCAGCTTTTATATGGTTCATACACTGTCCACATGGAACTATTTTTTTTTATTACTGCATATTGTTTCATATAATAATGCTAATTCAAGCTTATGTATGATCCTTTAGATTCTAAATATCACTTTTTTCTCAAAACATAATGATCAGATAACTTACATCAGTAAGTTAGGTACCGTCCTGAAGGAATTATCAACTACATCATTATATAATCTTCTGACTAGAAAAGCTCGCATTTGAATGATCTTAGGAACTAGAAACACAGAAATACTAAGCTGCAATTTCTGGAAAGTAAACAAAATACCTGTTAGCACCAATCCAACCAGAGAGATCATTCTCCATCCACTCATCCCTCACTCTTCCAAAGAGGTCAACCAAAGAATCTCTCTCTTCACCCCACTCCTCCATAATGACAGGCTTCAATTTCATCCAGTTCTCCAATATAGCCTCAACGGTTAATCCATCTGCAACCTTTAAATTAAGCGAGAGCAAAGATCAACATAACTATTTCTACCAGTGTACTTAAATCCTACACCGAACAATAGACACAAAATTTTGACTTGTCTGCAATTGAAGGCATCACCGATGATTTCCTCGCGGAAGGTGCCTTAAGCTCCACCAATAACCTAACAAGCAATAGATTCTCGTAACCTGTTTCAACCACAGGGCGGAGCTGCAAAAAGGAAATTTGCCACTTCATATTTCCTCATTTTAGCAGAAGGAATATCTTTTATTGCTCAAAATAACTTAGCTCCGACTTGAAAATTTGGTGAATTCACACAGAAAAAGAGGAACAAGATATCGGTTAGGAACTCACGATGTGCATTTGGTCGATGATCCACGATTCCACGGAGGAGTCGACCTGCTTGAAGATCCAAGGCCATCTAATCTTAGCAGCCTAAGTTGAAATCACAGAGAGACAAAAAGGGGTGAGGACTAAGAGCCCATGGATTGACGGATTGAAGCAGACGGGAATAAGGAAGGCGGGATGCCTTGAGGGCGGAGGCGGAGCTCTCGCCGCAGCTGTCGCAGAGAACGCCGTCGAAGTCCAAGGCGTAGAGATCCCCGCCCATCTTGGGTGCGCTGTTCTCGTCCAGCCGATCGGATGACGCCGTTGCGCTTCAATAGCGGTCGACATTTATTGGTCTCCTCGTGTTGGGTTCGATTAAGCTCCATTAGGGGTGCGCAGTCAACTCGTGAAACCGACCAACTCACTTATATCAATCCAAACCGAACTAAAAAAAAGACAATTCGCTGAATATAAGGTCGGATATAGGGTCCTAATATTACATTATTTGATTTAATAGGGTCGGATAGTTTTTTATACCAATAACCAAATCAACCCGATCCGCGATTACCCTTATTTGTAGCAACTATCGTTGATAAGCTGACACACGTTGTAGCAGCTACGATAAGCTGCTACATATTGTAGTAGCTATTTCCGATAGTTGCTACAATATGTAATGAGTAATATCTATTATTTATTTAAAATATTATATATATATATTTTAGTATTTATATTTATATTTTATATTTTATTGGATATAGGGTCGGATATCCAAATAACTGACAACTCATCGGATATATGATACATCAGAACCGCTGAATATAGGGTTGAATATTACATTATCTGATGTAGTAGGATCGGATAATTTTTTATCCAAATAATCAAACTAACTCCATCCATGATCACCCTAAACTCCATTAAGAAAATTTTCTCTTTAACCCTCGAGGTTACTTTCTTGTTCGACGTTACCTTTGAAATTCCCAATATCACCGAACTTCTCCAAACAATTTTTTTTTAGTATTTTTTTAGTTGGTATCGTGTAAGCTTTTGGCTTGACTATTTCTATGGTGGCAGATCTGATTTACGGAAAAATATATATAAAGGTTATCCTGACAGGCAGTATTCCTTATCCTTCATAATCTATCACGATTGAATTTAAAATCTAAATATTTAATTATCACTAACTATAACACGCTGCCTTGAGGCAAAAATCAGTCATTTCACTCTTTTCATATCATCTCACTTTGTTATAACATCAAAGAATAATATCAATGAATATAGGATGTTCTTACACAAGTAACAAGTTGTAATCTAAGGGGGTCTTGAGTAGAAAGTAATTGCTTCGTACAGAACCAAATTATATGTATAAAAAAAAAATCTTAAAATAGATAAACTGGGAGTTCCCATAAGCCCTACGTTGGCCACACCTTTCTCTTCGTCTGAGTCTTCGTTCACTTGGTCGATCACGGCAGTGGCGGCGGCGCCTCTCGAAGCTCTACATAGATCTCGCTTATAGGTTCCTCTATCGCGCCCTCTCTAGTCTTCGCGTCACATCTAGTTCCCTTCCTCTTCTGGTTGCGTGATTCGCTTCCGAATCCCCTTCACCTGTGTCCTCCCTATCTTCGCCCCTGTTGAAGACTTTCGGAATCCAGTTCCATGATGCCAGCTCCTCCCTTCTCTGCTCATTTCTAACTCACCAGGTATGTCCGTCATTTCTCTTCGAGCTCATGTTTCTACTATGTCTAACCTGAAAGTTGTTCGATCACGCACGAACAGTGAGAAACCATTTTTTTGTGATACCAAGGAATGAATGCTGGAGGAGGAATTTCCAAAGGTGACAACTTGTGGATGTATAGAATAACAGATGACTTCAATGCACTGTTTAAATTGCTTTAGAAGATAGAACCTCTGTGCATTCGAGAATTTGATTCAAATGATTAATTCTTTCCATGGACGAATAGGATATTAATGTTTTTGAAATGCTCGATTCTTCTTGAGGAATCCCTTCTTCCTATCGTTGTATTTTGAGCAACTTAGCGGTCTTCTATCAAGGAGCTCAATTTGATATAACTCTTCATTTGATGAAGGTGCGTCTGCGACCTAGGAAGTTTTTGTGGTACATTCTTCTTGAAGCGACCAGATTATTTTGTGAACGTTTGCATAGTAGAAGAGGGAATTCTCTGTTTATGTGAACGAAATAAAAACTTTTGGCATCCTCTTCAATTTAATAATCACTTCTCAGCTAATTGGCGTGACCTTGTTATAACTCTTTAAGTGGAAATAATGAATAAAATGCATGTTAACTAGGTTATGGTTATTTACAACCATGATCGATAAACATAGCTTCTGTTTAAGATGTTTGATAATTTGCAGAATATTTTTTTCTTGTATGATTGAAGTGTGCTGCTGTTTCCACAACTAGAAAAAAAAAAATCAAATTACAAAATCAAATGTGCATCACTTGGATTATTACTGGACTTCCATTTTTTTTCTCTCCATGTACAAAGTAAATAGGAACTTGAATTTCTTTTTCTTTCTTTCATTTAGGTAAATTTCCCTCATTACCAGTGCTCAATTAGTGTAAGTTGGTGTTTCTTGTTAACCCTCCACTGATCAAAAATGACTTGACATTGTTCTGCATTATTAAATCACGATTCACATCTACATGTATTGATAATGCCATTATGACATTATCTTCTTTTGATCTTTCATTCTTGCAGGAGATACTACTTATGCCTTTTAGGTGATTCTTGTTGAAATTTTGGTATGACTGACTATAGTGTGGAAGAATGTGCTTCATGAAGATAGAGATGCTAAAGCATAAGCTAGGAGGAAGTTACTAGCTTATTCTGAATACTGTATCTATACTTTCTGGATGGAAGATTTTAGTTTTGTTGTTGGGCAGCAATTCGCTGATGTCAAGACTTTTAGGAAGGCAATAAAAGAAGCTGCTATTTCACAACATTTTGAACTTAAAATTATAAAGAGTGATCTAATTCGCTACTTCGCCAAATGTGCCAAGGACAGTTGTCCTTGGCGAATTCGTGCAGTAAAGCTTCCAAATGCTCCAACCTTCACTGTAAGAAGCATTGGAGGGACACATACCTGTAATAAAGATGCACAACAAGGTCATCATCAAGCATCTATAGATTGGATTGTGAATCTCATCGAGGAGCAGCTGCGAAGCAATGTGAATTATAGACCAAAAGATATATTGCAAGATATTCAAAGGCAATATGGGATAACTATACCATACAAGCAAGCATGGAGAGCAAAAGAAAGAGGTCTGACTGCTATATATGGTTCGTCTGAAGAGGGTTACAGTCTTCTCCCAGCATATTGTGAGCAGATAAAGCTTAGAAACCCTGGAAGTGTTGCTCAAGTGTACACTATAGGACTAGACCATCAGTTCCATAAAATTTTTGTTTCATTCAGTGCTTTAATTTATGGCTTTTTGAATGGTTGCTTACCTATAATTTGTCTTGGTAGTACTGAGCTGAGAAGCAAGTATCTCGGCACATTACTTTCTGTTACTTCATTTGATCCCGATGGTGGAGTATTTCCAATTGCTTTTGGTATTGTGGATGTGGAGACCGAGGAGAGTTGGAATTGGTTCTTGTCTGAGTTCTATAAGTTGCTAGAGATAAGCTGTGAAAGCAGATCTCAGCTTACAATTTTATCTAATGGACAAACTGTTATTCTTGAAGCTGTGAGAAGAAACTTTCCAACCGCATGCCAGGGAATATGTATGCGCTACTTTACCAAAAGTGTAAACAAGGAATTCAAGAACTCGAGGCTTGTCCATCTTCTTTGGAAGGCTGCTTATTCTGTCAGCGCATCTAGCTTTCAGGATAGGATGGCAGAAATTGAGGAAATCTGTGCAGAAGCAGCAAAAAGGATTCAACAGATTCCTCCTACCTACTGGGCAGTGGCTTCTTTTGAAGGATCACGCTATGGCCATCTTTCTTCAAATATTGAAGAGTTCAATAGGTGGATATTTGAGACACGGGAACTTCCTATTCTTCAAGTTATAGAAAGTATACATGGCACAATGATCAAGGAATTTAATGAACGTTGTGAAAAAGGTTTGAAGTGGACTTCAAGACTTGTCCCTTCAGCTGAAAGGCGTATATCAGATGCGATTAAGCATTCTGTTGGATACCAAGCGCTGCGTTCCGATGAGTTTGAATTTGAGGTTCTCTCAGCCAATTGCTCAAATATTGTTAACATAGGCATCCATTGTTGTTCTTGTCATGAGTGGCAGTTGTATGGCATACCATGCTCTCATGCTATTGCAGCACTTCTCTCATGTAACAAAGACATTTATGAATATACAGACAGATATTTCACAGTTGCCAGGTATCGGGAGACGTATTCTCATCCAGTATGTCCAATTCCTGATAGAAGTGAGTGGTATAAAGCAGCTGAGAGCTCAGTGGATAGCGAAACTCAAATTGTTTGCCCACCAAAGCTTCGTCGTCCTCCAGGACGCCCTGAAAAGAAGCGGCTTAATGTGGAGGAAACCAACCATGAAAAGCATACAGTGCATTGTAGTCGTTGCAACCAAACAGGACACTATAAGCGAACCTGCAAAGCTGATATTACCCACAAGACATGAGGATATTGGCTTATTGGTATGTTATATACCCTTGTGAATAACCCTTCAGATTAGTAGTTAAAGATTAATTTTGTTGATGCATGTAACATGTGTAGATTCGTATTTTCATTCTGTTGGTTCTGTGGCAAGTAGTCAAATTTTGCAAATATGGGGAAAGAGAAACTTTGAGAACTAGATACGTAAAAGAGGTTGTTTTTATTTCATAAACAAACCTCAGTCTGTTTATAGGGATTACATGAAATAACAATTTTGTCTTGATTTTTCTACTTAATGACCTTTGAGTGATAGACAGTTTGAATGAAAATTGACTTGGTGGATGATTAAAAAATTTATTTTGTTGTCATGCAGACTAAGTTTATACAACAATACATTCCTTAAACTGTCTTCATTCCATTAATTGTAGTGAGTTTGGTGAAGAAATTAAATTTGAATGACTTGGTGAAGATGTTATTACTTGATCTTAATTTTGATGTAGACTAGTTCAACATTTGTTTTCTTCACATGCTCTCCAATGGAATGAAACCGCAAGTCAATGGGTAAATGGTTCTACTTGTTTCTGTGAAATAATGGGTTCCTTGCAATTTTAATAGCAAATTTGTTGTCAACAGATAAGTTGTTTCTTTAATACTTTTCAGATTCTCAAGCAACCTCCTTAGCCAAACAGCATGTTGCGTAAGATATTTGATTGAGGTTGCTTCAGAATTTGAATGTGATTCAAGAAACAACAAAAATATAAGTTGATAGTGACTCTTGAATTCAACATTTCATAACAAATAATGACATTGATTTGTGCTTTCATTTCATTCAAGAGCATATCAAGAAGGTAAAAGGTTGAGTTAGTCTACATCCAGACTGGAGATCAAGTAGTTGTTTTCTTCACCAAGCTAGTCGGATTTAATCTCTTTGTCAAGATCAAAAACTTTTTGAATGAAGGATGAAAGATAATTAAGTTTCTCAAGGTGTGTTAAATAAACTCAATCATGCATGATGACAAAGTTGACATTTTCTTGTGATCCACGGTCAGTTTTCATTAGAAAGGTCTACTACTCAGGGATGAATTTGAGAAATCAATAATAAAATTGCATCCTTTATGTAACCATGAAGCAACATGTATTTCGTCTCCTCGGGACGGTCTAGCGCATGAGGTGTTACCACCATGAGGTCTGGGGTTCAAATCTCGACAAAGCTGAGATAAAATGTCTCTCTTATGTGCTAGTCACTATTCCAAAGGCTAGTAGCCGCCCGTGATTTACCTCCTCCTTGTTAGCCCTGGGACGGGTTGGCGGGGGCACTGGGGGCGAGCGTATTCACCTTTTGCCACCATGAAGCAACATGTATTTCTAATCCCTATTACACAGATGAGGTTTGTTTGTGAATATGAAAATAATTTCTCTATTTCTTTTTATCCCTCAAAACTTTTTCTTTCTCTCGCAATCACAGGATGTTGCTTGTGCTAAAACCAACAAGTTCAGTTCTATCATCATCACTCATGATTAAACTTTATTCAACATTGTCATCTTGTTTGGAGTTCAACAGCCTACATCAAGATGAATGCCTTCTTGTTGTACCTTTTGCTTGTAATGTGCTCGCTAGCAATCAATTTGTCTATGCACAGGCACAAAGGTACTTTATCTGACCCATTGGTTTCATTTCTCACTATGATAACATAGTAAAGTTAAACAGGTACCTTCATGCAGAATAACTTAATATTTGATATTCTGTTCCCTTCTTTTGAAACTTTCATACTTTTTAATGTTCTTAAAGATTTATATTTTTTTCTACTTTTTATATTTCTTTATTATTAATAGATGACTCGGCGAGTCCACGGTGTGACTCGAGGTGACTGCTTGACATGAGCAAACTATGGCAAGTTCATATTCTATCTTGACTTCCACCAGTGTATGTCCCAACATTTAGACTCTCTGTTCGATCCAAGATTTTGGTCTCCGTCAGAACAAAACAGCTGCAAGTCGATGAGGCCGAGAACAAGAAGAGGAAGCTTCTCATGATGCAGATGAAATCTCGGTGTCTCCTAGCACCTCGACTCACCTCACTGTTGATGAAAACTTGAAACACCGAATGTCTTCCTCATGTCGCATGCTAATTGACATACAAAGTCACCTAATGCACATCCATCCTCAACAGAGGATTTTGTGTACCGTGATGTCGATTGGAAGAAGGGTCACATGGAATCCAAATGTGCGTCAACGAGGAAATCTCATGCTTGTCATCGTTAGCATTGTTTCATAGCCATCTTGCGTCTCACCGCAACATTATGTTTAATATTACCAACCCTATCTATATCCATACAAGTCGATCGAGTTCCTACTAGATTTTGAAGGGAATGTATCAGACGAGATATAAGATATTCACAAAGATATAGGACCGAGCACGTGATGGATCAATGAGAGATATCTTAGCTGTAAACTGTGCTTATCTACTTCCATTTGGAGAAGGGGAATTTAAGGTCCATCAGGCTTCTTCAAGATACGATTAGCTTCTTTGATAACTTTTTTCTCTATTCATCACCGATCTTACTTTGAAACCTTTTGCGATAGAGAAGATCTAAATAAGAAGGAAAGATTTTTTTAAAAAAATTGTCAAAAATTATGAACTCGGCGCTTAAAGAAACAGTCCACTTATTCTGTTTTAGCATTGCTAAACCATTGCTTTAACTAGCTCACTTGTTATCCGCCTGATTTTGAGTATCTAATTACTTCTTAATATTTTTCAACCCCCAAATGAATCAGTTGTAATACTCTGACAATGCAGCTTGTTAAATTGTTGGTTGCTTATGCTTGGCGACCAACAGCCATAAAGTTGCAAGGTGAAGAAAAAAAATTCATAAATAAAAACAAAATTCATAAAGTAAATTAACCAAACTTGCTGCATTTTTTACTTGGCAAAAATAGTAAGTAATTAGGTAGCAACAAAACAAACCAAACGTATCCATACCGAATGACAATGGAATATAACCAAACGCGATCGATAATTTTTAACTAATTAAAGTTTATATAATTAATGGAACGTGAAGAAAAAAATGATTGTTTTTATTAATTTCATACAGTGGTTCCTTTCAAGTTTCAAGCCTGGTAGACTTTGCAGTCCTCCTTGATTAGAGGCAGGCGTACCTTCCTTACCTTCCTTGATTCCGGCATTAACGGCGAGACTGAAGCAAGTAGAAGGGAGAAAAATTATTTCCTTTGATTTTAATTTTAAAAATCATTAAAAAAATGGTAAGAGTTTAATTATTTTTAAATATACTTATATAATCATTAATGAAAATTTTCATATGATTCGTTAACAAGTTCACATGCCAATTTCCTCATATAAATCTAGGATATTTAGCTATTGGATTATCAGTTGCGAATACTTTAGAATTATGTTTATGATGACTGATGGAAAATTTTCATACGACTACTTCAGATTAGTCATTAGTCAGGCAGACAGAATAGATAGCCAGTGCTAAGTTAAAAATACAAAATTAACAAGCTCACAAGGTTAAATGACATGATTCGGAGTAAAATGTAATTTATGAAATCTCAAGTGTGAATGAAAGAAATTAGCCAAGTCCGTCGGTGAGCGCTCGCACGTGCTTGCGCCATCCAATCGTCGTCGGTGTCATCTCCGTCGCTAACGGCTCCGTTACTGACGGTTACGTCGTGAGTCGTGCAGCGAATAACAAACATTTAACCGCGGTTAAAGCGGGGTTAACGAAAGTTGCACAACGCCCTATAAAAATGGCGCTTCCTCTTTAGCTTCCAAGTGTCCTCGCCGAACCCTGCTCTTTTTGCCTTCCCTCTCTTCTCCGCTTGCCTCGAGTCGCTTTCCCTCTTCGAAGTGTAGATCCGAGAGCAAACCAGAGGAGACGAAGAGAGGAAGGAAGCAAGAATGGAGGTGGCGACGGTGATGGAATCACTGAGGTGGCCTCGCTTGCTGGCTCTCGGTTTTTTGGTTCTCGTCGCGTGGTTTGGAGTCGATCAGATCGCTGCCTCGAGGTACATTGCCTTTTTATGCGAGATTTGGTCGGATTTAGGTTTTTAATGGGTTTTGAGATCGGATCGAGGTAATGTGCTTGAAACAGGGAAGTTAGCTCCTATGAGTGTTTGTCGATTCTTAGTTCTTTTCCGTTGCAATCGAGTTTCTTCGAGGTAAGCCGTAGCTCTAATGCGTAACATTCGATTTGTAGGGGAGGGATGGCGGCGGCGGAGGCGGCCGTCACGAGGAGGAACTTGCGAGAAATCGTAGTAGCTAACCAGTCTTCCAAAACAGTAGAGAGGTATGCAGAGTGTCTAAACCCTTCTGCTCATCCCTCTACAGCTCTAGTAAATGGATCTGGTTTTTGGTTTTACCTGAGGAAATACTTAAGCCGTCAGATCTGCCTCTGCTCAATATGGAGCTGAGCAAAACCCCAGATCTGATCCGTGTAATCCCGGGCTTTGAATTCATTAGGTCGGTGCTGATAGCTAGGCTCTACTCTTTCGCTTTCAAGTTGAAATAAAAAACAGTGGGAAATGGTAGGAATTAACTTATCGAAACATCGGATGCCACAACTTCCCGGAAAATAGCGGTCAAATCAGGGAGAAAGCGGCGACACGCCTTCTCTCCCACATAATTTCCGCTTCCTTTGCATCGATTTTTTTCATTTTTTTATTTTTTTAAAAAGGTAACCGACCGCCTCGAGTTTCGTTGTTCTCAGTAAAAGCGGCGATTACATCCTCAGTTTAGTAATTTAACTCTAGGTTAAGTGGCAACCTTGTCATTCCCGATACCTGATTTTTCTTTTGCTTTCACTCGTTGGACAGTGTTGGGCGAGATGTGGTAATGGGTGCGGTCGACGATCCGGAATTGGTCGCAGCAGAGGTGCACAGGTCAGTCATCCTTTTTACGGCTTTTTTCTTCCAGATTTAATTTGGTATATTCTTCCTGATTTTATATACAAAGCCGGAATTAGTTGGCATTTTGTTCATTGTGAAACTAATTGCAGTCATGTCTCATGCAATTTGTCTTCGTCCGTTAATGGATTATATGACTAGCATTTCTATTTAGTTCAACAGCTAATTTACTAACATTCTTAATGTACTAGGAAGACAAGACGAGACGAGATCTGATTAATAATAATAATAATAATAATAATAAATTATTCGATTACAGAATAATAAAATATAGTCATTTGTTTAGAGTAACACAGAAATTGTTCTTATCCTGTTTGTTTTGGTGGATAAGACGTGTGCCCATAGCTTCTGTTTGTCATGTTATGAAGACAGGAATGGCATTACCCAGCGGGTTTCTCAATTTTTTCCTGTTGAATTTGATCAAAATCATTTCTATTTTTTTTTTGTTGGGTGGATTTTGGACTGTCGCTTGTTGAATATGCCGGTCCGGTCCAATTCAAAGCACTGCTTTCTAGACTTCCAGTAGTAAAAGTAGTCATTTTTTATAATCAATTCTAAGCTTTTCAATCACATAAGTTTGTTTATAAATATTCTTGATCAGTTTTGGATACTAAGACTCTTTAATCTCGTGAAAAGGAGAGGGGAAAGAGATAAAAAAGTATGTTTTCGCTAAAGTTTTGGGAGGAAAAATACTTCTGTTGATTGTATCGGGAGTTCAATCACTTCTACCTAATTTGAATAGGTTTCCTCAATGCAATTCTAAGTGAAAGGTTATATTTATCCTCCATCTTTGTGAGCTTGAGCAAGGTCTAGATGGCACAGATGGTGAATGTATGGTATTCTGTTCGAATTGGGCGGAATCAATCTCAAAGTTTCACCGTCTGGGGAACCTCCCCTCTTATGGCATGGGGCATTGTAGGGGAGTCATTAATGTGACGTTGTTTTTTTGTTTTTGACGAGGTCTAGATGAGTCGCGTGCAATTAAGGTTTGAGTAAGTGAAGTCCAGCATGATTAAGTGGGCAGGGAGGGCTCACTAGCCATGGGGGCTCTGTAACTCAAGCGAACAAGACAGTGTGATTTTAGAATTTTGGTTCCTTCGCTCTTTTTCTTTGATAAACAATTTCCAGGGATCACAATTTCCTTTTTCAATTTTTCTTCCCCTTTCTTTTTTATTGAAAAATTGAAAAAAAAAAAAAAAAACAATTGTCCTGGATGGCGTGGATGATTTTTTTCTTATCACACACACCTAACATCTGAACAATTAATTCGGTTGGTTTCATAAAAAAATGATCAAATACTGCACAATGATCCTACTTGGACTTTGGATTCCATTCGGTTGACACATGTCCCCATGTGACCACATGCTGTACCCCTAGTGTTTACATTTGTGTGCTTCCTTTAGTCGTTCATTTGCTCTGCGCTGAGCGATGATACCTAATATGCATTCAATTCGTCGTCAGACACCCTGTCCCCGTTAATAAATGTCATCTCTACTCCCCTTCACATTTCGGTCGGTGATCCCAATACTCAATTAATTCATCATGCGCCAACTCCACTTCCCATTTACACCGTTTCGGTGATCTTCCACTGGTCCTTTATCTTGTCTCATTAAATGTCCTCCCTTCCGCTTACAATATAATTTTATGAACATAACTATTGTACTTTCATATGCATTTACAAATTAAATTCTTATATATCATTTTTTTTCTATATATCATTTTTTTTCTTGATAAATTATTGACGAAATTGAATGAAGTAAGATCATTCAATCACTCTAAGAAGGCTCTAAGGGTTCTGAAGAAGGGATTTAGCTATGTGATTTGCCTCTCTTTGAATCCCAATCACTTGTAAAATTAATTAGAAATTTGCTCTGGTAACATTGTTAATTTCACATGATATTATGGGCGATCTAGATTTTTTTTGCAATCTCACGTTTTTACTCTTCTTGGTGCTGATTTGATTAACAAAATGCATTAAAAGTGTAATGTTCTCCTTGTTTCGATGGTTGAGTGGGATCACTCACTTTACTGGTTAATGTTTTGGTTGATTAGACCATTTTAAGAGCATGGTGTCGAATCTTAACACGCCCTAACAAATATTCTAATATTTGTTCAAAGTTTGTGCCGTGGTCAATCGAAGGCTTTCATTGGCAGTAACTGGTTGTAATTAAATTGACGGTGCAGGATGATCAACGACAGCACGGCCCGTCGGGAGCTGGGCTACTTGTCATGCGGGACAGGGAACCCCATCGACGACTGCTGGCGTTGCGACCCGGAGTGGCACTTCCACCGCAAGCGCCTCGCTGACTGCGGCATTGGCTTTGGCCGTAACGCCATCGGCGGCCGCAATGGCCGCTTCTACGTGGTGACCGACCCCAGGGACGACGACCCCATCAACCCCCGCCCAGGCACCCTCCGCCACGCCGTCATCCAGGACGAGCCGCTCTGGATCGTCTTCAAGCGCGACATGGTCATCACCCTCTCTCAGGAGCTCATCATGAACAGTTTCAAGACTATCGACGGCCGTGGCACCAACGTCCATATCGCCAATGGCGCTTGCATCACCATTCAGTTCGTCACCAATATAATCATCCACGGCCTCCATATCCACGACTGCAAGCCCACCGGCAACGCCATGGTCCGCAGCTCCCCTTCCCACTACGGATGGCGCACCATGGCCGACGGTGACGGCGTCTCCATCTTCGGTGCCAGCCACATCTGGGTCGACCACAACTCCCTCTCCAACTGCGCCGACGGCCTCATTGATGCCATCATGGGATCCACCGCTATCACCATCTCCAACAACTATTTAACCCACCATAACGAGGTACAGAACGACATTTTCTTTTCTGACGCCACAAATGTCTATTTCATCTTAATTACACAAATCTGGTTGGTGCAGGTGATGCTATTGGGCCACAGCGATTCTTATGTCAGGGACAAGGCCATGCAAGTAACCATTGCCTTCAATCACTTCGGAGAAGGTCTCATCCAAAGAATGCCCAGGTAATTAATTGAATTTCTTGATCTAGGTAGCTATCATCTGATTAATTTTCAAACTTGCCTAATTTTCAAAAAAATGGGCTTCAAAAAACAGATGCAGGCATGGCTATTTTCACGTAGTGAACAATGACTACACTCACTGGGAGATGTATGCCATCGGAGGAAGTGCCGATCCCACCATCAACAGCCAAGGCAACAGATACCTTGCTCCGGCAAACCCATTCGCCAAGGAGGTAACATTAAATCACATGTACACAACTGATGATTGATTTCATTAACTCTATTTTGCTGATCATTTGCTTTCCAACAACAATAGGTGACTAAGAGAGTGGAAACCGGTACAAATGTGTGGAAGAATTGGAACTGGAGATCAGAGGGCGACCTCCTATTAAACGGCGCCTACTTCACCCCTTCTGGTGCAGGTGCCTCAGCTAGTTATGCCAAGGCCTCTAGTCTGGGGGCCAAGTCTTCCTCCATGGTCGGCTCCATCACCTCCGGTGCAGGTGCTCTGCGCTGCCTTCGGCGTTTCCACTGCTGAATATTTGATTCATTCAGCATATCATAACTACCTTTCACACTCCAACTACCCTTCTTCCACAACGTAAAAGTTTTTAAGAAAAACAAAACAAAAAAAAAAGGAAAAGAAAAAGTAATTAAGTCCATTTGCATTCGACTGTGTTGCATAGTTTTCTCTTGTCTCACAGTCATTCCACACCGGTCGCTTTTACCCTAATCTCGACCTCCCCTATTTCCAGCGTAAGCCAACGCTTGTGGAGTGGGTGGAAGCGTTGCTGATTATAATTCCTTTACTCCTTTCCGTTGATTCTTCATCTGGCTTTAGTTGAGTCTCTAGCACTGTAAGCTTCTTCCATTTCTTGAATATTTGAATGTTGGTTTTTTTGTTCTCTAGTTTCCAGGTTGTGTGACATTAAAGTTTACGTTGTTCAGTTAGGTTGCTTGTAAAAGACATGCAGTGTCATAGCCACTGAATGAAATATTTTGAATGATAATATTTAGTTGTTATATTTTTCTTGGTACTATGTTTTTTTTTTTTTGCCCTCCCTTCTCATTCAACACTGTTAGCTAGAAAGACAAAGGAGATCCTAAATTCCAAGTAGCAGGACCAAAGTAATCAAGATAGTTCAAAATAATTGAGGCTGATGAAATGGTTGGTTGTGTTGAATTATACAAACAGGTTGATCAGGGCAGCTAAGTCAGGGCCAAACTACTCAAAGTGAGTGAGTCGAGCAACTAGAGAGGTGGATAGACCTGAGCTAAGAGCATAGTGAGTGGCCAAACTAGGTCAGCCAACTGACTCGAATAAAGCGAATCCAACATAGAAATAGAATTAACTCAAACCTACTTGTAACCTCTCTGTGATCTCTGCCAAAGCATTTGGTACTGAATGTGGTCCATCTTTGAGCTTTCAAGATTGTTTCTGGATGCTACGATTAAGTTTGACATATTACATATTACGTTGGAGAAAAAGAATCTATATGCTCATACTTTGATGAACACGTTGACCTTAAGACATGGGACAAATTGGGAACCCATAATAGCCGTCAATAATACACTTCGTCATAGTGAACCTTGAGATTATAACTTGCATCCCACAGCTTCTATGAAACAACCTATGCATCGAGTTTAATGAACGAAATTTCTGAGAAATCTAAGCAAGCGGCAAATAGAACGTGACTCCTTAAAGCTACAAATCGAACAAATAAAGCAGCACTAGAGTCCAAATCTAAACAAACAGAGAAATTTGCAATTATTTGAAGGATGAAAAGTCTGTTTGTGTGCAGAAGCAACTGGAGGAGCTGAGAAAGTTTAAGAAAGACTTCAATGATAAATTAGCTTGTACTCTTAAGGATAATCATGTGAACCTGATTGTCACATATTAACTCCATAAGTTTATATTGCTCACCATGATAAATTGGAAAGGACAGACAGATACTGATAGACCATCCAACGTCATAAGTTTTTCGAACTCCTAGGTATAATTTGCTCTAGGTGAGATTCATATTAGTATATGATAAATTATTATTATTATATAAGGGTAGATTAGTATTTTATTATTATTTTTATTATCTATTTATATTTTCTTTTTCTTTGTAAACCTAAGTTTTCGTAATACAATTTGCTAGCCTCCTTTTTACGGCAACCTCTTTCTCTCCTTCGCTTTGTTGCCTTTTACACTATATTTGCATTCTTTACTTTGTTCTCATGGTATCAGAGTCAATCCATCTCCTCATTTCCTCTCTTAGTGAATCATGGAATAGTTTTATTTTCGGAATTCTTTGAAACAGCTATAGAAGAATTGTATTTTCTTGAGTTTCAACCCAAGACTACATTTTGAACTGTGGAGATCGGATTTTAAGTTATTTAAGTCCACCTGACAACTAAAAACGTGACTATTGAGTTTTGGCTGCGTAGAGATGTCGACCTCTACAAATCCTCAACGCAAGGATGGCTTTTGTAAATAGAATTGATAATCTCTTGAAGAAATCTTTAACTTCCAGTTCATTATTTCAAGTAGCAAGGTGCATGTCATCCTCAAAAGTTTTTGTTAGAGGATTTTCATATGGCATCGATGATCAAAGTCTGAGAGAAGTATTTACTAGTTTTGCTAAAATGGTTGAAGCTCGAGTTTTCATGGACAGGGAAACTGGATGGTCTAGGGGGTTT
>JBBMJZ010246761.1:0-18870 GCA_037833815.1 Zingiber zerumbet
TCGACTTGCTGAAGAAGTTGCTCGTTTTTAATCCGGCAAAGAGAATCAATGCTACGGAGGCACTAGAGCACCCTTATATGGCTCAGTTGTATGACCCTCTGCTCGACCCCGCTGCCAAGGGCCCCATTGATCTTGGCTTCGATGATGATCTCGGGGAAGACAAGATCAGAGAGATGATATGGGAGGAGGCGCTCTGCTATCGCCCAGGAAAAGCTGCAACCGTTTGCATGTCTTGACAGAAGAGAAGACTTGGGGCTAGCTGTTTTATATATGTAATTAGCACAGAGCTGTGCCACAATGCAGTTTTGTGACATGAATTTGTTGAACAATTGTAAAAAGAGGATAGTTGAATACAAGAACATTTTATTTACTGACATGAAGGGAAGGGACATTGGGAATAATTGTAATCAAGCTATCAATACATTCTCTAAAAAAAAAAATGAACAGAGGGCATTTTGAACAAGCTTTTAATCCTTACAAAAAAACTTGAAATCTTGAATGCAAGTCCCGAACGGCAAGCAGTCGGGTGTTCTTAATTAGATGAGCCTCAGTTCATATTCTCCTGCCATTGTGATGTATCTCACCCAAGGTAGAGCCTGGTATCCACTCTTCTCGATAATTTTAAGGTGACGAACCTAAACAATCGATGACAATGATGCATTAACCGTAGGTTAACATAATCCAATAAAGTTATTGTGAAGGAGAAAAGTACCTGTATACCAGAGATGGTGAAATATGCATGGGATCTCAAACTTCACACGTAGAGGAGCTTTTTTTCTCTGGAGTCGCCTCGTCCGCAGTGATACTGGGAAGACTAAATTCTGCCCTACACATGTATTCCTAACTACAGAGGAGAATACAAGTGTGATCATGAAAACATGTACATGAACTGCACGGTAATTCCAGACCAATGCATCATTTTCTGGAGCATATGAAGCAGAACCCATGGATGTCCGAATGTTGGGATTGGTGGCATCTGAAGGCACAGGCAACTCAATTTCCACATTTGCGGCAGTGCTGTATGGCAAGGAAATGGTGATCGAAATTTCTTAAAAATGAACACGATAAACTCTCATTATGTAAAATGCAGAATAGAAGGTGTGTGATCATCTATATGATAATTCACAAAGGTCAGTGAGCCAGCACCTTCTTTCCTTGAACTGACTTCTTGCCTTAATTGTGATCTCTACGCGGCTTCTAGAGTGCCTCTCAACTTGAGCCTCCACCCAGATTGGAGGTTTTACCTGAATGATCAGGACAACACCCACACAGGTAAAATAAATAATCTATAATACAGGGAAGCCTAAACTTTCACAATTTTCTTTCCGAGTTAAAGAAACAATCCACGATAACCTGAGTGCTGAGTCTGTATGTCATTAGGTCAAAAGACCCATCAGGTGGTATGAAGGATATTGTCCTGTCATTCTCAAAACGTGCCAATCGCACACACCTTAAATGATAGTATAAAATCCTCAGTACTCAGACAAATAGTGTCACTACAATCAGAAGAACAGTCGAATGGTCCTCTCAAATTTTCTTTCAAGAAAAACAGCAATAGAGAGAGGGATAGAAAAAAGAAAGTTTCAAGACCGCTTACTGGTGAAACTTGATATCATCTAAATCTATAGCTTTTCCCTTGGTTGTCCTCCCTTGAGCTTCCAATAGTACTCGGTCATTCAGCCCAAGTTTACATTCAGGCATGCCACTGTAAAAATGGTGTGATCTGTTACCTTGAAACTTGATAATCAAAAAAATAATTTCATACAAGAAAACCAAGCAAAAACACACATTCAAACAACTATTCAATCAAGTTAGCCAGATACGAATATCTTCAAGAGCTTCAATTGTGACATATGGCAAAGAACCTAGCACCAAACTTTCATCTTGAATGAAACTAGTAGAGATTTGTATACAAGAAAAAAGTGCAATTATGATTTCAAAGGACAATGTTGAAAACGGATTGTGAGTCAAGTGGAAAACAAAAAACCATACTATGATGTTTGACATGTTTCTAAACACATGATTGATATAAATATCTGGTGTCACCACGGCCAAAGTACAAAAGGTATCTGGAAGAAGATAAAGTCTTCTAGTAAAGGGGGATTGCTACAGGAGATAGGGATAATAAAATATGTTGATACAGAAACATTTAGGCCAATAAGGCCACTTATGAGGCAATGAGATAGCTAGCTGTATTGCTTACCTAGAAAGAGCAAAAATAAGAAAAATAGGGCTAGAAAGCCAGAGAGAAAGATGGAGAAAGTGAGTCATATAACCAAGAGCCACAAATATCCTGCTACTGGTCAAGACACAGAAAAAAGATAAAGAATACTTTCATTTTTTTAATCTTAGGAATTGCTAACATCTACTTTATAAAAATTACAACATTATGATTCCATTTAAATGGTTTCAAAGCATTAAAAATTTTCAACAGCACAATTGCCATATTTAAGTGAGAATAGTATTGTTGTAAATACCTAATTTTATACACGTACAATTTCCATATCAAGGAGAGTTTAGATAAAATCAAAGAAGCCTTTAATGGAAATTCTATACTGATTTTGTAAATTGGGTTTAAATGAACTTATAAACTCTGTAACCAATCAAATTATAAACAGTCATGACTGGATCCCACAGAAAGTCTACCAGCTACTTTTATTTTTAGAAGGGGGATTCCTGGTCTGAATGACGACACACCACTGATGATTCCCTTCTTTAGATGCACTAGTGTTATTAAGAAAACTGGATCCAGTACACAATCAATAGATTATTCATTTTCCAGACTCAAAGTTAAACCTCGAACACACAGGGAAAGAAAAAGACGATTGTAGAATGAGAATATTGATTCGACACAATAGATGCATATAGCCTATATTCACAAAATTCCATGTTTATCAACTCAAATAGAATGATAGCTCACCACGCGACATTACTACCCTTTTTGTGCAAACTAGTTATTTTGACAACTGAAACAGGACATGATCAATGCGTATATCTGGGAATATAATTTGGGAGATCTAAACCGAAAACCAAAACATAATCATACAATAATATAGAATCAGAAATTTCACTTAAATAACCAAATTTGTTTTTCATGTTCTTCACTTGAGCCACAAGTTAATTGGATATATACATCCTATATTTAAGAAATTCCATGTTTATCAACCTAAAATACAATGATCACATCCCATGTGGCATACCTTCCCTCATGTAAATTACAGTTATTTTGACAACTGAACAAGGGGGAATCAATGCAAAGTCACTTGTGTAAACTCACATAGAGAAATAAAACCAATAATGAAGTCTGACACAGTTAATCAGAGATTTAGCCGTTCTATGCAAGAGAAATTCAACAACTTGAGATCCAATAAGAGATGAACTTTGACAAACAGAATCTTGAGTTAAACTTCAATTATGGATGGAATGCTTGCAACTCTTAGTAGATCATTTTGCGTCTGAAGTAGACAAGTCACAGGGAGGTGTACTATCTCTATGTATTCTCTTTGATAAAAAATGGCATACGACATGCATTAGGTATGAAAATCAGGATGGTATCAAGCTGGGAACATATTTCGTTAACAGTCAGCATCTAAGAACAGTAAGCAAATTAGTCAATAAAATATATTGAATCTATAAAATAAAAGAATTAGGATTCAAAAACAAAGGACTAAAAGAACACTCATCTAAACATATTAACTTAAGTTTATAGTTCAGTTCTTTGATATAGTTTTTAATATTTGAGAGATTCACTCATATAGAATGTTGAATTCAAGAAAAAAAAATCAATTACATGTAACAAAAAAGTGAAAACAATAACAAAAACAACATTAGTGTGAACTTATGAATGACGATCTCAGAATAACAGAACCTAGAGCGGGCAATTAAAGGAGATCAGAGAAGCAAGACATTGGTTCACCTCAAGTATGTTCTCATCTTCAACGCCCCAATAACATCAGAACGGATAATCTGTCCATTGCTGTTGACAAGAATATTTACACTTTCAACAACATCCAAGAACACCTGACAAAAAAACAAAAATGTCCACTCCTTTACACAAGGTCAATTTAATGTATAGTGATGAGAACCTGCAATAAAGGAACAATGATTTACTTCATTTTTCTTATAACGAATGCCTTCACTGCGCCATGATACTGCATTTGTGACAGCCATTGGAGGCCTCTGTACCACTTCCATCCTATACGCATCCGTCTTAATGAATTCACTCAGAATCTTAGCTTCAGTGTATTGAGGGAAACCAAAGTCCATCATCTCATCAAGCAACTCATACTGTTCATAACACAGTTTGGTAACACGCGAACAAGACCAAGTCAGAAAATAATAATAAAAAAAGATTTTCCCTTACCACAACTACAAAATTGTCTCTCAAGGATTCTTCCTCCAGCTCCTCGAAATAATGTTTAAACACCTGCATCGATAAGAATTCGAGGAAAAATACATGAACAGAATTCGTATGAGAAACCGAAAGTTATATCACTACAAAGGAATCCTCACATCAATGACGCGATGTAGGAAGAGAAGGATGCTAGCAGCATTACAATTCTGCCTCGCAGCGGTCATTATGAAGACATTTTTGTGTTGGACGAACATATAACTGATCCCACCATCGAACACCACAGGCGACTGCGACTCCGAGTCCCCCTATAACGCCAAAGCAGGTGCTCAAGTTTTCAACTTTGAGCCGAATAAACGAACAGCGCAAGCCAAATCCGGAATTTGGAAACGGATGTAGATGGGAGCGGAGAGAAATAGGATATGGAAAGGGTGTCACCTCCTTTTCGATGAGCTTGGTGAAGAAGCGTTCGGCCTGTACTGCAGATACGTCCCCGCGGTAATCCCGCCATATGAGGACACGGCCCTTGATGTCGAGGAGGAACAGCGCCGAGACGGCGCCCGCCATCGAAGCACGGCGACACGAGATCTCTTCGGATCAGAATCGGATCGGAAGCAGCGTCGGGTATACAGATCTGGCGTCACATCACATCACCGAGACCACTGGAACCTCCCGATCAAGCAATCGAAGCAGCGATCGAAGAAAAAGAAGAAGAAGATAATTGATCAATGAAAGAATAATCAGGGAAACCAGACCAGAGAAAAACGGATTGAGAAGTCGTCGAATCGCTCGCTTCCTCCCTTGCTCATCTACTTTTGAGTCCGTGAGATTACTCGACCGCAAATTAATCGAACCGGAACTCGAATTCGACCTAGTTTCTGCCGCGAGATCCAGTGAGTAAAATATTAAATACCAGGAATTTATTTATAAACGTTTGCAAAATCTTAATTTCCCCTTAATTTATAATTTAACGCTTCATTTACAATAGTTCTCTGGAAATTGATTTTTAACGGACACGTGGAGGATTAATATTTTTCTTTTAAAATTCAATATGTGAATGCCGATATTTAAATCGTTATTGAAACGGGTGACTTAGCAATGCCCAGTCCAGTTGCGGATCGCACCCGATCCGATACTATAACGGATGTAGTATTGGATAGCAGTTCGGGTTAACGGAGACCGCGGGGTCTTTTTGGCGGGACAGTGTGTTTTTCCCGCCATAACCACTCTACTTTTCCCCACTTCACTATTCTCCCGCCTCATCTCTGCGTCGAGAATCAACCGCCATGGCTTCCTCCGATTTCTCACCCTCCGGTGAACTCTCTCTCTCTCTCTCTCTCTCTCTCTCTCTCTCTCATCTGTGATTTGTGCGTTTTGCATCGAAGTCTGGTCGTTCCGATTGTGTTTGTCTTCTGAAAAGTTAATTCGATTTGCTTCGTTGCAGGAGCTTCGTCCCCCGATGGCCGGTCGAGTCCAATCGCGAACACTAATTCCTCCCCTGCTCTTGGACCCGCCGGGCGTAGCAGCCGACGACGGCGTCGTGCCCCCTCCACCACACCCTCCCCCTCCCCCGGTGCCCTACTGACCCCATCCGCCACGCCGTCCGCTAGCGTCCCTCCCTCTTCTACCCCTTCCAGCCTCCGCCGCCGGTGGACACGCCGTCACCCCGCAACCCCCTCCACCCCTATGTCCGCCGACGAGAACCTTCCTCCCTCGTCGGACGCCGGGGATGACGACGCGGTCGACCACGATGACGCCGATTCCGCTCCCGTGTTTGTCTGGGGTACCAACATCAGCGTGCAGGATGTGAACGCCGCCATTCTCCGGTTCCTCCGCCACTTTCGTGACCCGAGGGAGGCTGCCAGGGGGAACGGCCTGCTGGACGATGGAAAGTACACGCGGTCCGTCCACCGCATCATGGAGCTTGAAGGTGGGGAGTCTTTGGACATCGACGCCCATGACGTGTTCGACTACGATCCTGATCTCTATACCAAGATGGTTAGGTACCCGCTGGAGGTCCTGGCCATCTTTGACATTGTGGTCATGGATTTGGTCGCTCGAATCGATCCATTGTTTGAGAAACACATCCAAACTCGAATCTATAATCTCAAATCCTCCGTCTGCATGAGGAATCTCAATCCTTCTGGTATATCCGAACTGCTCACGTGCTTTACCAATCTCTTAACTTTAGTATCTAATGAATGATTTAATTATTCAAATTTGCACGATCCGTTTCTATTGATCCAGACATTGAAAAGATGGTGTCTGTGAAAGGGATGATCATCCGTTGCAGCTCTGTCATACCAGACGTCAAAGAGGCTACATTTCGTTGTCTAGTCTGCGGTCATTACTCAGATCCCATTCTTGTTGACAGAGGTAAATACATTTGGCGTGCTACTGGTATCCTTAAATTCTATTGTTGTCTCATTTCTATTATCGGCCAAAATCATACCATCAGCAATCGTCATTGGAGATTAGACGACGTGTTTAATGTGTTTTAAATCTAGGGGATCAAAATCCTATGGTCATGTGTTCTTGCCAGTTTTTGAAATGCCATAGTGATCAGTGATATTGGCTTGCAAAGTGAGCCGTCTCACATTTTTTTTCTATTCAATAGCAGTTAAGATATGAACATGTTTTACTATATCTATACAATCTGTGCTCTGGAAAATATGAACATGTTTGCTATACGTATTTAAATTTTGTAGTTCATACTAAAGATTACATTACTATCTTGAAGGTCTAGATAACATTCAACAACTCATTGATGCTGCAAATTGCTTACAAATTTCTTTCTGTAAAAATAAGCCTCCTTTCCTTCTTAAAACATGATTTCATTTAATTTGGAACTCTGGCATTAGCTATAGTCAAATGGTCTAATTGTCCTTCGATTTCACTATCTCACAGTGATCATAAATGAATGGATATGAGCTTTAAGCAGTTTCTAGATGTTTTCTTCTCCACTCTGTTAGGATCACCCTTTTTTTTACAATGTGCTATTGTACGTAGACTGGTTACCATTTATCACCATTTCATCTAAAAATTTTAGTTTTTATTGATCCAAAGTTCAACTTATGGTTATAGGCATTGTGCACCACATTGCAAGAGGTTGGTTGGTGTAAGGCTCAACACTGTTCCAGGTCAAGCACAGCTCATGTGATAGGCTAAGCACAGTCCATTGCAAGCCTATCACTGCCCATATTCTATTTTTATTATCCTTTCTTTTCAAAAATTAATAAATCATACTAACTTTTCTTAATTTTTTATGAATATCTTCATATCGTTATTTTTATTTATTTATTGGAAATTAAATTTGTTTTATAAAGTTTTTATTGTTAAAATTTTGTCCTGATGGGTTGATCACCTAGCTCGGCCTTAATTGTGCTTAGGCTCATGCTAGGCCTAGGCAAAGACCATTTTGGTGATGCGTAGCAAGGTTTGTTTGGAGTTGATGCTATACTGGGCATGGGTGGACTAGACCAGGCCATCTTGTCCTGAGCTTCCCATGCTGTACTGACACCATTATGCTAGAGATATATTGTAACAGATTCACATTTATTTTTTTGATTGAGTTTATTCAAAATCTTAATAACAAATCTGATTCTTTGCTAGAATGCTGATTGAGCCATCTGCACGCGCTCCTATTTTCTCTCCTATCTTCCTCTTGCTATTTTGTATCATTCACCCTTCAGCAAACCCAACTAGAACTAGTGGTGCTAGCTATTTTGGTTTTTTGGATACTCATGTGAATACTGTTTTGTGGAACGATATAGTCATTAAGTTACTCTTGCAACACCTCAACATCATTAATAGCACTGGTTTTGCAAAAAAAAAAAAAGATTTATAATTTTGAATAGGCTAAAAAATTGATTATGAATACTATTTGTGGATTCATGATATTTTCAAACAATTGTGGATTCATATTGTTACATAGTTTATGTTCAATATGTTGTTCTGTATTGCTTGGCAATCTCTTTGCTTCACTCTTTTCATTTGGTTTATGTTGGTTTTTCCTCTTTTTGAATTAGGGAGGATAAATGAGCCAACAAGGTGTGTAAGACAGGAATGTTTAGCCATGAACTCAATGACACTGGTTCACAATCGATGCAGGTGCCTCTTTCCCACATGAAGTTGGTTTTGTCGGTGTAACTAAATGAAACATCAAAGTAATTATTCATAATGGTTGAATTGCAAAATAAACAGATTTGCAGATAAGCAGATTATCAAGTTGCAGGAGACACCCGATGAAATTCCAGAAGGAGGGACTCCACACACTGTCAGCATTTTGATGCATGATAAACTTGTAGACTCTGGAAAACCTGGAGATAGGGTTGAGGTTGGTGGAAGGTCCATAAAATAAGATATTTATATACAACTTTTATCTCTTGAACTACCAACTCCTTTTTATCATTGTAGATCACAGGTATATACAGAGCAATGAGTGTTAGAGTAGGACAAACTCAGAGAACTGTGAAGTCTACATTTAAGGTAATTCTGTAGTCTGTCAAAGTATTAGTTTCTCTGTCTATCTATATTATTAAGTTTATCTGATTTGACTCTTAGTTGAGTACAGGCTAGTGAATTCACAATGTATCTTTTGATATTATTAATTGCAGACTTACATTGATTGTCTTCACATAAAGAAGACAGACAAGTCTCGTCTCCTCCTTTCTGATCAAATGGATTGTGATAATAGTACCACTAACAAGACTGTTGAAGATGAAAATGCTGATTATCGGGACAAGGTGTTGATTTACAAAAACATTATGAATCTTCTTGATTTGTGAAAGAATTATGTTGGAGATCTCTATAACAACTAATAGAATTCGTTTGTTGAATCTTTTAGATTGATAAAATAAAGGAGCTTTCGAAATTGCCAGATATCTATGACAGGCTTACAAGGTCTTTGGCACCTAACATATGGGAATTGGATGATGTGAAAAGGGGTCTACTTTGCCAGGTTGTTTCTTTTATTCTTTTCACATCTTTAGACTGAGAGAATAGAAATATCAATATGTATTTATATACACATAAATCTAGCTGACTTTGGCTTAATTCTCACATTAGCTTTTTGGAGGCAATGCTCTAAAGCTTGATTCAGGAGCAAGCTTCCGAGGTGACATTAACATTTTGTTGGTTGGTGATCCTGGAACCAGTAAATCTCAGCTGCTCCAGTATATGCATCAGTTATCACCTCGTGGAATATATACAAGTGGGCGGGGGAGCTCTGCAGTTGGTCTAACTGCTTATGTTTCAAAAGACCCTGAGACTGGTGAAACTGTAAGCAGGAACTGCTGTTTATGCTGTTATTTTGGAAGTTAATTTTCACCTCTAAATCTTATGTCCAGGTACTGGAAAGTGGTGCACTTGTCTTAAGTGACAGGGGGATCTGCTGTATTGATGAGTTTGATAAAATGTCTGAAAATGCACGCAGCATGTTGCATGAGGTACTCGATACATTTGAACAATACACGGTCTATCTTCTCTTGAGCTTTTGGAGAAATTGTCTGCATTAGTACTTTAGCAATTTAGTCCTCTGAAAATATACTGAATATCTTTGTTTTCTGGATGCAAGCAGGTGATGGAACAACAGACTGTATCAATTGCAAAGGCTGGAATAATTGCTTCATTAAATGCTAGGACTTCAGTATTAGCTTGTGCAAACCCTAGTGAATCTCGGTACAATCCTCAGCTCTCTGTGATTGACAACATCCATCTTCCTCCAACTTTGCTTTCAAGGTAAGAAGGCATTTTAGTAGTCCAATTGAAAAGTTTGTTCACACTTACTTTGCCATTGATGCACAATCCTCTTTTGCCAGATTTGATTTGATTTATCTAATTTTGGACAAGGCAGATGAACAAACTGACAGACGTCTAGCCAAGCATATGGTTGCTTTGCATTTTGCAGATCCAGAGGTTGGATGTTTTCTTTATTTTTGATGATCTGCAATTGAAAAGCATATTTTGTTTTAGCGGGCACAAAAGAATTGAAAGCTATATGAATTTCCAATAACTTTCTCAAGTTCTTTATGTTTTGATCTTTTCTTGGTGGGTTTTTATTATGCCTTTATAATATGCAGACACAAGTGCAAGAGTTTATTGACCTCCCTACCTTAGTTGCATATATCAGCTATGCTAGAAAGCATATTCATCCACAGATATCTGATGAAGCTGCTGAAGAGTTGACACGCCGATATGTGGAAATGAGGAAAAGAGGAAATGCACCAGGAAGCAGGAAGAAGGTATTTAAGTAACTATTTTTTCTATATAAAATTGCTCTGCTGAACTATTCTAATTAAACAGAATTGTTCTGCTGAAGTGTTCTAGTTAAACCATGATTACTATTAAGGCAATATATAGATTGTGACTTTTCTCAAGAGCTTAAGGCAACGTTTGGTTTATAAATTTTCTATTTTCATTTTTTGAGAAAACAAAAAACATTGTTTAGTTGGCAATTTCCACACTTATTTTCTAGAAAAGGTATCATTTTATGGGAAAATAGAGAATGTCTAAAAGTCATTTTCTAAGAAAAGGAAAAATACATGTTTTTCATAAAATAAAAATAGAAATCAAATTATTGTTTTATCTTGCAATTTAGCAGTCCATGGTTTTGGTATATACTTCCCCTTGATTGTGATTTGCCTTCTCATATCATTATAATCCAATGGTAGGTTATCACAGCAACAGCTAGGCAAATTGAAAGTTTAATCCGCCTTGGTGAGGCACTTGCACGGATGCGTTTTTCAGAATGGGTAATCAGAGTTATGAGATTCTATCTCATTTCAGAATTTTGTAGAATTGTGTGCTTGATGGGCTCTGATGATATTTGCAGGTTGAAGTGCAAGATATAGCAGAATCTTTTCGATTGTTGGAAGTTGCATTGCAGCAGTCAGCAACAGACCATTCCACTGGTACTAACAATTCAAAACAATAGGTTTCATTTATCCACTATACTTAGTTTATGATAGTAATGCCAACCACTAACAATGTACTGGTTGCTAAAGGAACAATCGATATGGATCTTATCATGACTGGAATATCTGCAAGTGAAAGGATTAGAAGGGAGAACCTAGTTGCAGCCATGCGTAACCTTGTGATGGAGAAATTGCAAATTGGAGGTCACTCCGCTCGATTAGTAGAGGTATATTAATTCAAGTACTCTGACCAGCTTATCACTGTGTTTTCACTTGCTAATCCAGAGGAGTCAATATGTACAGTTGCTGGAGGAGGTCAATAAGCAAAGTTCCATGGAAGTTCACCTCAATGATGTAAGTTGAACCACAATGCATCCATCTATTTATTTAGAGATGGACAATAAGTATAGAAATCAAAACTTAGTATTTTGCATTCATGTTAATTTAATATAATCCTAATTTGATAGGTGCGGAATGCCCTTGCAACTCTGGCCGCTGAGGGAGTTGTTCTTCTTCACGGAGACAGCATAAAGAGGATATGATGAAACCACTGAGTAGAGCTACTTGTTAAGTTTTTCAGAGATAGATCACTAATTCAATCAGGTGCCATGTTCCATCGAATGCAAAACAAGCCAGTTCTTCTCATTGTCTAATGTATTTACTTTAGAGTAACTTCTTTATATTACTTTTTCTTCCCTTTGGATTAGAACTATGTCAAGAGCTTAATGCTGTGTTTTTCATTGTTTTGAAAAAGATAATGTAAAACTGCAAGTTTTCATCTTATTTGAGTAACAAAATGGAAAAAAAATTGTTTAGAATCGAGAGAACAATGAAAGTAGTGGAATAACTCAAGTTGGAAGCAAGGTTGGAAAGCTCCATTGCATATCTTGGGAGTAATAAAGATAGACAAAGCAAAAGTTAAAATCAACAATATTTTATAAATATCACGTGTTTAAGGGTTCAATAATGATGCATCTTTAGGGTTCTTACCGATCTCATTAATAGTTTCTAACTTTTCCAGCCAACTACAATTCAATTTCCTATTCTTGTGTGTAATCGATTCTTAGAGTGTACTTGTCCAACAAGGCTAGAATGGCATTGAACTCATTCAATGGAGAATCTATTGTTTTTCAGATAGCTACATTTCAAATCCAAATTTGCAGCCTGGATATTTACAGCATGAAAACTGTCACTACCAAAAAACAAAACGTCGGCTATCTGTAATTTATTGAAGGTACATAATTTGGTCTACGCATTAGATGCATGATTCAATTATTAAAATGACGCGCAGTGATAAAATACCCTTTTAGTTTTTCAGTATGTAAAGATAAGTTTTAATTTGGATGAATTAACGAATAATTTTTTTTGGGTTCATCTAAAAATGTTGGATTGATAGTTGTCATAGTAAAATTAAGAATTAGTAGATGTAGATTAGATATCGAAACCACCTAAAAACACTTTCTTTAAGCTCCGTAAATATAACATCTCGACGACGACGCAATCCACAACATCAACAACATGGCACTTGTGGTGGCTTCCCTGACCGTCTCCTCCCTTCTCGCCGTGTCTCTCCTCTGCTCGTTCGCTGCAGGTCAGTCGCTGAGCCCGCAGTTCTACGACCGATCGTGCCCGAAAGCCCAGGCGATCGTCGAGGCAGCTGTCGCCAAAGCCGTTGCGAAAGAGGCTCGAATGGCCGCTTCCCTGCTCCGCCTTCACTTCCATGACTGCTTCGTGAAGGTTCGATCGGTTTTAGCTCAAAGGTTAACTTCCATGGCCTGCGCATGCATGATCATTCGTTTGCGATCGAGCTCATTTGGCAGGGGTGTGACGCATCGAATTTGCTGGACAGCAGCGGGACCATAATCAGCGAGAAAAGGTCGAACCCGAACCGCGACTCCGCGAGAGGATTTGAGGTCGTCGATGAGATCAAACATGCAGTGGAGAAGGAATGCCCGGGAACTGTCTCGTGCGCCGACATATTAGCGGTCGCCGCGAGGGATTCTACTGTCTTGGTGAATCGATCTTTCGATTTGGATATCAAATAAATTTCTTTGAATTCAGTTTAATGTTTCTTGTGTGTGTGTTTTTTCTGAGAAAAAAAAAAACAGGTTGGCGGGCCGAGTTGGGTGGTTCCATTAGGGAGGAGGGATTCCTTAGGAGCAAGTATCAAGGGTTCTAACAACAACATTCCTGCTCCCAATAACACCCTTCAAACCATCATCACCAAGTTAAAGCTCAAAGGCCTCGACCTCGTCGATCTCGTCGCGCTCTCGGGTTGAAAGAATTCTCTCTTTTGTTTTATTTTTGTTGTTGTTGTTGTTGATAATGATGATGGTTATAGGTAGCCACACGATCGGAGATGCGCGGTGCACCAGCTTCCGGCAGAGACTGTACAATCAGACGGTAGACGGCCGGCAGGACTCCACCCTCGATCCGGCGTACGCCGCCGGCCTGCAGGGCCGCTTCCCGAGATCGGGCGGCGACCAGACGCTCTTCGCCCTGGACCCGGTCACCCAGTTCAGGTTCGACAACCAGTACTTCAAGAACCTGGTGGCGAACAAGGGCCTCCTCGGCTCCGACGAGGTCCTTTTCACGGGCGGCGCCGCCACCGCGCAGCTGGTGAGGAAGTTCGCGAGGAGCAACGCGGCGTTCTTCGACCAGTTCGCCGAGTCGATGGTGAGGATGGGCAACATCGCGCCGCTGACTGGGGGCAGAGGAGAGATCAGGAAGAACTGCAGGAGGATTAACAAATAATTAATTAAGAACGCACCGGGGAGTTAGAGAGAAGGAACCTTCGACGCTTTGGTAATCGAGATGTCGTTTAGCTGAAGGACGAATAACCATGGCTCATTATCAGACAATCATTTATTCACAAACTAATTGTTTTCATTTTGAATTGGATAATCCAATTTTATCGAATATCTAGTGACAAACTCCCATATTTCTTTCAATTGAGAGCTTGAAAGCTTTATTTAACGATGATAGTGATAGCAACGACTAGGAAGTATAGCTAGCATCTCTCTACTTTCGTTAATTTACTAAGATTCCAATACAATTATGACTACGATATAAACATCAGTGAGCTGTAGAATAACCACGATAAAGGAGGGTACAGGAACTTTGACAAAAAGTAACACCAAGAATCTCCTCCTTCGGAGGACTGGACAGCACCACTCATTTTGACACAGAGCAGTGCAAAGGTGTTCCTTGAACCGTGCTGAATTGATCTTCCAGGAAACTGTGAATTTGAAGACTATCCCTTCAGTCATGATTGGAGATTCCATGACAGAGTCGCGCATAGGTTCAAATCAAGAGGCTGCAACCATCTACTTATGTGAGTACTTTAGATTGTATCTAATTATGTATTGGACATAAAGCTTAAAAAAGGATTTAACTGACAACCATCTAGTTGAGAATGAGTTGGCTAATACAATAAACAGACCTTTGAAATGGGAGGCGGATGTCTTGCAACAAGGGTTTCTCACCAGAAAAAAACTTCTGAAGTTGACTCGTTTGTGAAAATAAGTTATACCAAAGGAATCTGTTGGCATCTGAGGATTCCAGCAGCTCCTCCATAACACAACCATCTTTGGCTCCCCTTGTTCTTGTTCCACCTCACTCTATGAATGGCCAAAATTTTTGGAGGGAATACTTGAAACTCTTCTTCGGATCTTTTAGCTTTGGTCTTGCTTTTAACTGATAGCCCTTGCCCTTTATTAGCTATGGTCAACTGATTTGTCATTTGGCCTGGTTCATTTTTCATTTTATTGTCTCCAGATTTCTGTGTGGCCTTTATCTGTGGAGCCTGAGCATCGCTACATATGGATAGGACAGCACCATCACCTGACGAACATGATGCTTGAAAATGAGAATAAATACCAAAAAAGCTAGTCGACCAGAAGATATATTTTTTTCTTTGCTTTTTACCTGAAATTTGAGAAAGTGCTACTTCTGTCTGTTCATTATCAGAGACTAACTGGACGCCTCTGTTTGCAGTCCCCAAGCCGTTAGAAGATTTCTTTTGTGGAACAGGAACCTGTTGACGTGGTGCAGACGACGGAGTGTAGATCTTAAGAGAACCATCCTCTTCTAGGAGTGAACCACAGAGAAAATGTGGTGTACGCCCTCGACCAGGATCTTTGTCCACAAACCTAGTAGTAAGCTAATGATGAAGAACAAAGCAAAAAAATGTTAAAAAACTATTTTGCACATTTAATCAAGATGTAGGCATAAACTGTGGCTCCACAGTTAATGCAAGTCACCTGGAAGCGAATTGTACGACCATCTGCGCAGCAGTAAGCAACAAAACCTATACATTAATGATAAACAAGTTACAGTTAAAACAATTTGAAAATGCTTCGAACAAAAAAACATGGAAGATCCAGAGAAGAGGAGACTTCAACAGTTAATGAGCCTAAGCAGTAGCTAATTTAGGCCATACAATGAATAAAAGTAACCAATAGTGAGTATACTTCTTTAATTATTGTCTCTATAAACCAGATAACTAAAGTAAATAGGTGGATATAAAACATGTCTATACATTATCATCATATCAAGAGCATAGCTTTCCCCATAATCTCACAAATAATCATTACAGCATCAACAATTATAGGCAAGTAAATAGTCAGTTTGACATGGATGGAACTAGAAGTTCCCATTAGAACCAAAAGATAAAGGTTGTTATAGTTATCTTGCTGGAGGCCAATCCAAAAGGCATTACCAAGAGTTACTTTCAGTTCATATCCATGTAAAAAAAAATTAAAATGCAAAAAAAAAAAATCTATGCCTCAAATGTTGCTAGTAACTGGGATCCATATCTATAAAACATAATTATTGTTGATACCAGTAGCTGCTGAGACATGAACACCCCAAATTGCGAATAGTGAGAATGAGAAGCTATGAAGTCCCTGATACTTTGTACCAGCAAAGGGTTGCCCAGTAACAGGAACATCATTTGCTGCATTGCACAAGCTGAGGATCCTCATAGTCCCATCATCAAGCCCCATGACTATGCATCTGCAAAAGAAGCATGGCCTCAGAACTCAGAATACATTTATCCACTAAATCACTTGGGCATTGTGTTACATGTGAATCAATAATATTATACTGTATATTTATATATGATTGATAATAATCAAATTAATTTCATTTTAAAGAACACAATGTTGCTAGTAAGGTATATATAGAAAATTTGTTGCATATAGCACCTAATGTAAAAATAATCAGTTGATAATTTAATACCTTATATATGACTTCAATGCATTTTGTTGGTTGCATGAATCACTATATTATCTCCCAAAAAAAGTAGACTAGATTTGAAGATGTGAGGGGCTAGAGATGGACTAAGATTCTCTATTTAACATGACAAAGAATCATTTAAGAGATCTGAATATTACTAGGGATGTAATCTAACATAGAGTTCAAGAGTGAGATAAGATTCAAGTAGTCATCCTCAAATAACTGGGATGAAAAGCTTGTTATTTTGTTCTCCTTAATTCTTTCAAGATCAGTTAGTCTATTGTAAAACGTCATCATCCAGGTAACTTTATTCTTTATGGAGGAACATGTGTGGAATTATTTTTGAGGACTCAAGTTTTAGTATTGATACTATATTGCATCCGAATAATAAACAATTACAACTGTGGTGCTATAACGCGAGGGTGAGGGAAAGAATCATTTTTCGATGTTTCTTGGGTTGGTAGGAGTGAAGATAACAACCAATGCTCATCTTAAATTTGGCATACTATATACACCTTATTAATATAATATTGTGTGTCCATTGTATGTTGCTCTTTTCAGCTTCCAAACACTGGGCACCCTACAGATCTTGTATATTTCCTTGATTGTTGTATCATGGCATATGTTCTGTTGATACAAATTTCCATTTTTAGACTGTAGCAAAACTTTAGACTATGCAATCTTGAGTTGTGCATAAGGTTTTGAATTGTGCTGTAGTTGTAGCGACTCAAGGGTGGCAGTGATGAAATTGTTTCTGTACTGGTGTTACTGTAATTGTTTCTATACTGGTCGAGTATGTGGAGATGTGCCTGTAAAGATGGAATATTTTTCTGTGCTTCTTCCATAGAATCAAAATGAATTTTACAGTTTGTTCCCTCATTTTCTTTTAAAAAATGATGCATGTGCTATGCACAAGAGGGTAATCTGTAGTCCCCAAACATTTATCTGGGTAATCTGTAGCCCCTAAACACTCATCTGATCCAGTTATGCTTTACCCAAAAGCACAGAAATGCTACGTAACATTTCCTGAATCAACCATATATGTTGGCTACACTATGGATTGAAACAATATGGAAAAAAATGTGATATCATAAGTAGTATTCATGGCAGCTACAATAAAGAGAAAAACATCAGAAAATCTAAAAATTATATTACTACATTGCATAAAAATAAAAAATCACCTAGGGTCTTTTACCCAATCAAGACTGAGTACTGCTCTTTGTATAGGATTAAGTTCCCATAATGGACGGTATGGATCGCTACAGGAGACAACCATTCAACAGAACTTGAGTTAGAGAACTTAATATGGTGTAAGAAAGAGAAATAAATGATACATTAATGTAATTTTCACCCTAAATTTTTTTTTTGATTGCACCTTTTTTCATATACATTACCAATACTCAGTTACAAATGTTTTTACCATGAGAGATTATGTTAAAGTAAATCAACAAAACTATATAACTCAAAGTTATGAGCAAAAAAAAACTTGGGGCACAACTAACATGTAACATTGCACACGTCATATGCTATTGGCAGAGAAATAATTTTAATTCAAAAAATTGAAGTTGAAGCTTATTAAAAAGGAAGCTTCTTTTTATACCATATAAGTTGGGAAAGTAGTCATTCCTAGAAACAATGCAACTATATAAAATGAGAAAAATTACTTGAATTTTTGTAAGTACATTAATGAGCCTCTACCTGTCATTAGTGGGACATAAGTGTCAACTCTGATCATCTATTTGATGACTTTCATATGATGAAAGTTCTCATAACTGCCCAAACTTAACCAGTTTTCTTTCTCAACTATAAGCATAACTTTAAATCACATTAGTTTATAGATTGTACAATAAAGCATTAATCTTGTTGATACCAGAATAATATTGAAGGCCAAAATGTTCAATTTGTACCAAGTCATTAAATATTGCTTCAAAAACCAGTCAAGCTAGATAGGTCCGATCCCAGGCCAGGTTCGAACCGGACAACGGGCCGGATACCCATTGACTCAATTGCCAAGTACCCGTAGGGTACGTGTTGACCTAGTTGCCAAGCCGGAACCATAACCAGCTAGGCAGGGGACTGGGCTGGTTACGGTTCCAGCCCAATAAGAACCACATAATCCCAGGCCGGGTCTGAACTGGACAACGGGCCCGATACCCGTTGACCCGGTTGCCAGGTACCCATTGGCTCGGTTGCCGGATACTCGTTGACCCGGTTGTTGAGTACCCATCGGGTATGTGTTGACCTAGTTGCTGGCAAGAACCATAACACTGGGCCGATTAAAAACTGCAGAACCGGCGGTTAAGCGCCGGTTCGGCAATTTTTTTTATTTTTTAAAACATATTTATAATATTTAAGTTGTATTAATGG
>JBBMJZ010246866.1:0-18869 GCA_037833815.1 Zingiber zerumbet
TTGTCTAGAACGGTGGTGGTTGCTCCCATATCCAAGAAGGCCAAGTGCCTCGCCACGCAGAACTGGAAGCCAATTTTAGAAATAGATATTTAATAAGACTTTGTGACCTAGGTGATTTGGGTCGAACGTGTTAAGTTCCGCAGGAAATCCAAATCTAAACCTAAAAGAACATATAAGTTAAACTTAGGATCAAACATGTTAAGTTCCGTAGGCGATCCAAGTTTAATTTAAAAGAACACATGGTAACTAAGAAATGTTCAGACCTTGTACAAAATTTTTGTACAGTGGAACCGTTAGGTTTTCCGAGTAGCAACCAACAATACTCCCGTTCAGTTCACGGGCGATGCACCCTCTCGGCTCACGACTTTCGTTTCCGTGCGCATTCAATTTTATAGGCTATGCTCCCGCTTATGTTTTCGAGCGCCACTTCTGCCTGGCACTGCCTCGCCGCTCGTTCGATATTCGCTCGGGCATCCACTTGGCGTTCGCCCGATAGCTTGATTGGCATTCACTCGGTACTATTTTTCGCCGCTCGGTCGACACATGTTTTTCTCGCTTCTCTGCCAAGCGCGCGTCATTCTATCAACACTTACCTCACTCGTTGCTTTTTCGTTCGCTCGACATCGCTACCATCTCTCGTGCGACACAATTACGATAGAGGCCGCTCGCGTGCCATTATACGAGGGGTTTAGTGATTTGACTTTGATGTCGAGAGTGGGTCAACCTTTGCGACAGACTATCTAGTCAGTCAGACTTGCACTTCCTTTGACTAGACTTGAGGGGGAGACATGTGATGTAGATATGACTTAAGGGCAGAGGAGGGATTCGGAGAAGGGAGAGGGATATTTTGTTCTTTTCACATGTGAAAGGTTTTGGGGTTTTATGTAGCACTGTTCATCACAAACAAAGGAGGAGGGGTGGTGGTAGTTTTTCCCAAGTCGCTTCGTGTTTTCTCCGCCGACACAAAAGAGATCGGGCCAACTTCTCTCCGTTGCGCTCTGCTCCTCACCGGTGTCGGCCGCCACTCCTCTCCCTCTCCTCCTGGTTTTCTTCATTGCCTCATGCAAGGGCTTTGGTTCGCCGCCGCCCCTGTCGCCTCCAGCGGCTGCCGTCACCCTCCGGGTAGCCACCGCTTGAGTGCTCAGGCATTATACTATTTGTTTGCTCCGACCTTCGAGTCGAGATGGTATTCGACCTGCGAGCCGATGTGATTTCGACCTTCGAGTTCTTTATATGTTCCTACTCCTTGGCTCCGTGGGACCTTCTACATTGTATTACCTCCAGTTCTGCGTCGACTCAGTCTCCTTCCAGTCCAATCCCTCAGGCTATAGAAAGTCCCGCCCCCGTGGGGCAAGGTACAGGGAGGTTATCACTCCCATTTTTTACATATGATATTCCTATTCGTTATTATATCTTATATCGAATGGGGCTAATTTGAGACAACTTATCATCTCTGCCCGCTACTACGGGCTAAACGTGACGACCAGTTCACCGATCTACCAGAGGGCACCCCCCGGGGCTTGGACCCGCCTCGAGCATCGAGATACTAGGGACCGAGGCAATTCGGTCGCTGGCTACCGGTAATGTTGACCAGAGGACTTTTGACAACTTGGTTAACACAGAAGACAACTCACCATCTGAGTCATGAAGATATAGTCAATATTTCAGACACGTCACACCAACAATTTCGTCTTCTCATATTTTCAACAGGATCACACACTTTGTTAATATCCTTTATTTTTAGATTCTTCATATAGTTTTTTTCAAGACTCTGTAATAAATTTTTCTAGTTCGAATCTCATATAAGTTTTACTTGTTTTTTTTTTTCCAATACTTTTTCCCAATACTTTTTAACTAGTTATTTAAGAAGGTATATAATATAGCCAATATTACATATATGAATTTAAATTAATTTTTGATTCACCTTAATTTTTTGTCTACACTTTTTCCAATATTTCAGGGTACCATTTATTAATTTAATATTTCTATAAGTGACATAATTTGTACATCCCTTTTATCTTTAAATAGAGATCAGAGGAGTACTCATCCTGGTCTTTATTTTTAATATCAACTTGAATAATTTTTATCAAATATCATCTTTTCCTAATACACTTCTATAATTCAATTAAAATTCTAAAATTACCCTCCACTGTTTTCTTTTGTTTTTTTTTTTTTAAAAATCTCTAATTACTAATATTAGTAGAATGGTTGAGTAGTAAAATGACAATATTTTTAAAATTATAAAGCTTTTTTAATCAAAGCTAATCGAGCTGACTGAACTAATTCATCCCTTAGAGAAGATCGTAACCGTTTATTGACGATCAAGCAATCTTAATCGTCAGATGTTACGATATAAAAGAGCCTTTAGGGTGAGCACTAGAATCCCCACTACTCCGCCTTCTCTCATCTCATCTCCACCGACTCACGCGGCCCACGCCCTCTCTCGACTTGCCCTCTCTCTCGCTCTCTCTCACCGGTATCTTCGCTACCATACTCCGATCTCGTCAAGCCAACTTCAAGCATCTAGATCTCGTCGGTGCATCCTCTCTTCCGCCGGCGGGGACCTTACGCCTTGCTCGCTGCTGGTCTCCAGTCTAGGGTTTTACCGTTCTTTCAGAATTTGGCCTGTCTGCATGCACCCGTCATTCTACAATCTCGAGGTATCGCTACTTTCCTTTCTCCCTTCTTCTATTCATTCTGGTTTCTGTGAAGGTGCCGCGTCGCTAGTTCTGGCGGGAGTTGTTTTGTCCCTTTTCTAAGAACTTCTGAGTTGCGCTCGAAGTGCTATGCGAACAGGGTGCAGCGTTTGGATCCTGAGATGCTTATGTCTGCGCGGTTTCCTGGTGGTGCGGTGTTTTGGTGGGTGGTTGACTGTTTCTGAACTTCTACTATGGGTTTAACCGCAGACACTACTGGGACAATTCAGCAATTTTCTCATGCTGTGTTCACTTGGAGGGAAGAAATACGGTGTAAATAAGTAAAAATTATAAAAGAAAATAAATGAAACATGTCTGTGTTTTCTAGATGCTGAAACTTTATTTACCTCCTTTTTCACTGAAATCAAAGAATTGGAGAGGATTAAGTTACTTCCTACTTAGTAAACGCAAAAATTGATTATGCAGTTTTTGCTCTTTTATTTGCTTTTCTAAAATCTGTGTACACACCATGCTTTTAATACTTGAAGGAAGCCGCATCATATTTGATTCCATTTCACTGTCTTTTTCCTTACATGTCTTACTGATACTGTTGTTGTTTCTTGCACCAATGGTTGGTTATTAGACGGATGACATGCTTCTCAAGGTAGGGTGACTTAACACTCATTAACTGCCTTGAAAGTTAATGGAGATGATTTTGTATATAAAATTTAATATTGGTGCATTATGATTTAGTTTCACGAACAGGTTCTTTTTATTTGCATGTGCAGTGTGTTACTTCTGAGATTTTGAATTTGCAGGCCAGTTAGCTATCAGTGATCTCAATCTGATTGGCATTATTTGCAGAATGGGTTTCGATAATGAGTGTATAGTGAATATTCAATCCCTTCCTGGTGAATATTTTTGTCCTGTTTGCCGGACACTTATCTACCCTAGTGAAGCTTTACAAACTCAGTGCACCCATTTGTATTGCAAACCATGCTTATCCTACATTGCTGCTACCACACATGCATGCCCATATGATGGATATCTGGTGACTGAAGCAGACTCGAAGGTCTCTTCTTTCCCACAATTTTTTTCTTATGCAAAACCGTAAATAAGTAGCTTTTTTCCTTCTTATGAACACATGTTTTATGCTCAGCCACTTACTGAATCAAATAAAGCTCTTGGGGAGACCATTGGCAAAGTAGCAGTTAACTGTCTCTATCAAAGGAGTGGGTGTCAATGGCAGGGAACATTATCTGAATGCATTGCACATTGCAGTAGTTGTACTTTTGGAAATTCACCTGTTGTATGCAATAGATGTGGTACTCAAATTATACATAGGCAGGTGCAAGAGCATACTCAAATATGCCCTGTGAGTCTGGAAATCTTTGTCTTGGTTCTATTTTTTTTTTTTTCAAAAAAAGAAAAATCGGTAAACTGGCTGTTATTTTCTTATTTAACGTGCTTAATGCAGGGCTTGCAACCTCAAGCACAACAATTAGATAATAGCCAGGTTCAAGCTTCAGCAACATCTAGCCAAACTGTTCCCCAGGATCCAACCATTACATCTGCAGCTGCTCCTGGATCAACAGCTGGCACAGCTACTGTGGCCATTCCTGCAGCTGCTTCAGCATCTACTCCAACAGCACCTTCTGCTGCAACTCCTGCTACTGCCTCCGCTATACCTACTACTGCAGCTGCTTCTCAAAGCCAAACCCAAGCCAATGTAACTGCCTATGCACAAGCTGCATCACAACTTCCTACTCAACAATGGTACCAGCAGCAACAATTGCAGCAATATCAACAGTACTATCAGATGTATCCTGGTTATGACCCTTACCAGCAGCATTATCAACAGTATTCCCAGTATCAACAGCAGGCATACCCACAGTATGGGCAACCACAAGCACAAACTCAGCCTGCAATACAAGGACAACAGCAGCCTTCCCTATATGTGCAGCCCCAATCTCAACCTCAACCTCAACCTCAACCTCAACCTCAGGTCCATGCCCAGCCTATAGGTCAGCCCCAACCACTTGCCCAGGCTGCTCAAACGCAGCAACAGCAGCCTTTGATGCCAATTCAACAAGCACTTCCTCAGCCTCAACCCCAAGGGCAACCTCAACCTGTTGCGCAGCTCACACAAATGCAAGTTCCACAACTTACTGTGCCTGTTCAGCAGCCTTACACACAGATACTCCCACAAACTAATCAGCCACCTCAAGCACAGATAGGAGCTCAGCAATTTGTGCAGCCAACACTGACACAATATGCTCAACCACAACCACCCCAACAGATGCAGGTGCCTCCACTTCAACAACCACTCCAGCCACAGCAACATCCACAATCTCTCCCTCAACAACAAACTCATCCACATGCACAACCCCAGGCTCGTCCGACTGCTGTACAACAGCCACCAATGCTACCACAAATGCACCCCCAACATCCTAATGCCCATCAGCAAATGCAACCCCAATCAATTGCACAACCTCAGCATCCATCAAGTCATCCTGTGACAGGGCATCAGTCGTATCAGCAAACCCAATCTGGTGCCCCACCTCAACGTCCCATGTTCGTACAAACCCAACAGGTTGTTCCCCAGCAACCTGTCCAAATGCCAAACCAGTTTCCATCTCAACAACCATCTCAGATGCCTCCACCCTCTGGTTATATGCCAATGCAAGTCCAGCAACAACCAATGCTGCCACCGCAAAGGCCTGCTCATCCTCAGCAACAACCTCATCTTCCAGTTAATCAGCATGGACAACAAAAGCACCAGTATCCTCCAATGCATGCCCAGGCACAGCAACAAGTTTTTCCATCTCAACAGTCTCATGGTCATTTGCTTCCTGGCCAGCAGTTTCCACAAATGATGGTTTCATCGCAACAACAAATGCACCCTCAGGGTCCACAACATATTCAACATGTCGCTGCACAAACTCATCCTCATGGTCCACCTACTCAAGGTATGGCAGCACATCAAACAGCCATGAGACCATTGACAGCCAATACCTTGCCACATCAATCAATCCAACAGTTTCCTGGTGGTCCAAGCAAGCCAGCTCAACCATCTTTAAATCAACAATCACCAAATCATAGCAACTTGACACGTCCTGGCCCTAGTCTGACTGTCACACCCGAGTCAGTAAAGTCTCATCTCTCACAACCTGGTGGCCAAGCAGTTTCAATCCCTTCAGCTGGTCCTCCAAATTCAGGAGTGGTAGACAAAATGGGAATGTCTGTGGAACTGACAAATGAATCAGTTGCAAATAGTGCTGATGGAAGGTTTCAAAATGAAATTTCTACCACAACTGACACAAAGATCAATCAGACAGAGTCAGAAACCGATAAAAAACCTGTTGGTGACAGCAAGGAAAATGATAAACAATCAGAGATGGCTTCAACACTTCCTGAAGAGGAAGGTATAGAGCCTGCTGAGCATAAGTATGGAGACAAGAAGGAAGTGGCTGATTTGGTTGATGGTAACCAGAGATCTGATGTTCCTAACGATGGAAATGCTGGGGAAAATCAAAGCACAGAAGCTAAGCCTGATGAAAAGTCTGGTGCACCATCTGAAGTTCGAGGGTCAAATGTGTCTTCTGATGCTGGTACTCACAAGCATTCCTCTTTAGCTGCTGAACTTAAGGAGTCATCTGGCTTAACTGAAGGCCCACATGCTGGGGAATTTGCTAGTAAAACTAAATCCCAGCAGCTGCCAGCTCCTGAGAGAGGTCATCTGCAACAACCGACTCTTCAAAATGCTGCTCCACCTTATGAAGGAACACATTTCCAGGCTGGTTATCAGGATAGGAGCTCTTCTCAGTTGGCTTGGAATGGTTCAGTTTCTGGTACACGACCTGTTCCTTTATCAGGTCCTTTACCAGGTAAGGAGGGCTACCCAACACAGCAAATTCCCTATGGCCATCCCTCAAATGCAACAGCTGCAACCACTAGATTCTCAGCACCTGATAGAATATTGCCCCATCATATTCCACATCCTGGGGCTAGTCAAGATAGAAGATCCCAGGAAACTCTGCCATATCAAATTCAGGCGCCTGGACAGAATATAGCATCTGGCCAGATGAGGCCCCCTGGCCAGAATTTTCCTGAACACCTTTCTCTTCAGGGGCAGCCTTCAGTTGTACAAGAGTCATTTAGATCTTCAACTGGACAACCATATGGTGGTGGTTATCATTCTGATGCACATCATGATGGCCCTCCTGGTCCAGGGGTTCCCCCCTCAGGTAGACTTGCTGGGCATGTTGGATTTCCACAGCATGGGGGGTTTCCAGAACAGGCATTAGCTCCTCAAGGACAAGGTCAAAGTCATATGTCTCAACCACATTCTGGTGTCAGAGTCTCACAGCATCCTCAGCTCGTGCCCAACTCTGGAGCTTTTAATACTTCGAGTCTGATGCCAAGAGGACCTCTATTTCATCTTGAAGATCGTGGAGGTCCCTCTCATCTTGGTCCATCAAATGCTTTGGAATCTGAAATGTATGACACAAGGAGGCCTGGTTTTTCAGATGGTAGACCAGATCTACTGGGAAAGCCCAATCTTATTAAAGCTAATGGGATTCCAGGAAAAATGCAAGTTGATAACATGCATGATCCTGCTTTTGCTCTTGGATTGACTGAAGACAGATTCAAGCCATTCCCTGATGAAAGATTCCGACCATTACCGGAGGACGGAATGCCAAGACATTTTCCACTTGATCCTGGCAGACATAATGCAGGTCGTAGAGAATTTGAAGAAGATTTAAAACAATTTCCTAGGCCAGCCCATTTAGATTCTGAAGGTCTGCGGAACTTTGATAGTTACAATTCATCAAGACCCCTTGATAGAGGCTGGCAGCAGACTGGTCCTGACATTAGGCCTTTTGACAGACCATTGCCTAGGCCCGATGGAATTCCTGGTCCTTTTGCCACAGGACAAACTGGTTCTTTCCCAGCTAGTAGGCCTGGTCTGGAAAATCATATGATGGATATGTTGGAAACACGTAGGCCTCCTGGCCCCCATGAGGAGTTTGATCGCCATATGGACATACTTCCTCCAATACGTAGCCCTGTTAGAGATTATGGTGCTCTTCCATCCAGTAGGTTTGGAACAACTGGTAAGCCGCGCTTGGGGGATATTGATTCTAGGGAGTTACATGGATTTACTGAAAGATCAAAACCTTTCCATGCCTCATCAGATTTATCTGCTGGTTCTTTCCGTGATAGTAAAATTTCAATGCCATCTATGCTAGGTTCTGGGCCAATGCCTGGTCGATTTCTAAGAGAGATTCCCGATGGTCCTAGAAGTTTCCAGATGGAACAATTTGAATCAGGTAATTTCAATATCAGTTATCTGGATGATGATAATTTCACATCAACCTACACTAGATTTTTTTTCTAGCTTTCCATGTAAATTTTTGGAAAATGTGTATTCAGTTCTAAAATCTCTCTTGTAATTTTTGTGCAGGGGAACCATTCAATCAGGGTCGCATGCCCACCGGTGATCCTAGTTTTGGTGGCATTCATGGTCGTGATTTTCCAAATGAAGCTGCACCATTTAACATTGTGAGCCATTTCTTGAATGCTATTCACCTTTTGGAGAAAATATTTCATTGTTGATGATATCTTTCCCAATTTCCATCATACTATTTAGCACGCCTGTCATAGTATTTAGCACGCCTGTTTTACATGTTTGTAATGTCTGACCATGGCACTTCTTGTAGAATATCATTTTGCTTTTAACTTTTCAAGTGGATTTTTGTTGCCAGCATAATGTACGAGGTGACATGGAGGCCTTTGAGTTGTTAAAGAAGAGGAAGCCTGGGACTATGGGATGGTGTCGCATATGCAGTATTGATTGTGAAACAGTGGAAGGGTTGGATTTACATGCACAAACCAGGGAGCACCAAAAGATGGCTCTAAATATGGTGTTAGCTTTCAAGAGAGAGGCCAACATGAAGAATAGGTTGCCCATTTCTGTCAAAAAGAAACTATAAGCAAGTCGGATCTTCTAATGCACTGAGTCTGATAATCTGATTTCTTGTGTTTTCTGTAGAATCTCTGAGAATGTTACACCCCGCGAAGGGAAGAACAAAAGGAAAGATTTTGGAAAACCATTGAAATGAAAAAACCATCATGGTAGTTTGCTATCTAATATTATTGATCTTTGCTGATTATGCAAGTATGAAGCTTTGTTTGAAGCATTTGAAATATTTTAGGTACATTCTAATTGTTTGTTCTTATGAATTTCTTTTCAGGTTACCACTGTATTGGAAATGCTTTTTTGTCTGAAGTTGAATCTTCCAGTTGGAGATTGTTGACAAACTCTAGTTGTAGAACTTCATCCAATGGTCGTGTTTGTCGTTTTACAGATTTATATTATCTTTCCTTCTGTTATTGTACCTTTTCTATTCTAAATACGCTGACTTTTATTTTATCTTACTTTATTGTTAGCTGTCTTTTGCTATATTTTTTAAAAAATTTCGATGTGTTTGCATGCTCTCTAGCACAACGGTTCTCATTTAGATCTTTGCATGCTCTCTTGGACGTCAACAACCATTTTAAGTAAAGGTATATTTGGGCATGTTCTTATCATAATTAATCTTTCCAATCATTTTTCCTTCAGCAACAGGTCTAATTCAGCAGTTTATATTAGTTACCTGTTGCAAAACTTCTCTTTTTGGACTTGTGAGTAGCAGTAAAATTGCTGACAATGAACATAACCTTTATTAATTTAACTTAAAAGGAACTGTACTGATTTTAGGTAGTTTTTATACATCAATCACGTGATAAATTGCAAATGTAACTAGTCAAATTCAATTGTGGGTATTATCCTGTATTGGCGCTCTTTTCCTCTGGGAGTAACCTGTTCTTGCCTGGTATTTTATATGTGTAATCAAACAAAGACCTGTACCTTCTGCTCAGTGCTAGGCAAATAGAAATTTAGGTTTGGGCCAAGAACTCATTGACGTGCTTGGATTTGAGGCTGATTCTTCATGATGCAGAGGCATTGCTACCTGACCATCTTATGGGTGTCCTAGTATGAGATATTTTACCTCTGACCTTAGGTATCATTTTAGGCTCTTAATTGATTTAAAGACTATCACTTGCAGTAGCACATGCCTAGAAGAAGCAATGCAAGGAGACATGCAAATTATACCAATAATATATATGCAAATTTGGATGATCATGCTATGAGTTTCACATTATAAGAGCATTGAATATGCACCAAACTTACATATGTAGTTGGTTAGATAATATCAGTTCTCATTATGCATCTAATGTTTTTCATTGTAATTCTACAATATTCCTTTTTGTGCTATACATATGTTTTTTTATATTTTCTATAATTAAATGCCTTTTCTTAGACTTGAACAAGGCTTTGTGGTGTGCGAGTGTTTAATGCTTTGCCAAATACAAAGGTCCAATTCATTGATGCACCCAGAGACTTTAGTAACTTGCACTGGCCAACTCAAAGATTCAGAACGCTTAGATTTTTGTAGAGGAACAGTGCAAGAGTTTTCAGTTCTTTTAGAACATGCAGTATCTCTAACTGGTCATTCACTATAATTTTTTTTGCATTCTTGGATCTCTGTTTAGTTTTGAAGTGATCATGGCCCCATCCAAATTACATTATTTCATGTTTACAAATAGTTTCCTTTAGATTTATCGGGTAATATGAAATCGTCTTTTGATCGCGATTGCAATAATTGGGGCTTGTATCATTGTTGACAGCAATTATTAGTTAGGTTCCTTCTTGAAATTGTGCCGAGCATTGAAGTTTTGAGGACATCAATTTTTTGTGTTCTGTTATTTGTTGTTTTCACTTTTGGAAGTATATGTTTATATTAATTTTACATTTGCATGCACAGTTCGTTTAAATTTCTTGATATTGTATTTTTTTCTTGATTTACTTCTTTTAGCCTCCAAGAAAGAAACACATCTTGATGGTATTGGATAATAAATCCCGGAAAATGATCTTGAACAAATAGGACTTTGACTGTTTGACATATTTATCTCAATGTTGGCTTTGCCACCACCTCTAATGATTTAACCCAACCATGACTTTATCCTGTTGCTTGTAATATTTTTTACTCTATAGGTTAAAACAACAACAACAAATCAACAACAACAATCAAACTTATCCCACTAGATGGGGTCGTTAAGTTGCCAACCAACGTTGAATTCAGGCAAATGTTCAATGAATGTATCCCTCAAATTCTATAGGTTGATATTCTTTAAATTTCCTTGAAAAAATTCAAGAAATTTTGAAGTCTATAGAAAACGTTTCTGTGACTAGGGATTTAATCTCTGGTCTGCGGAAGCACACTTTAGTTCACTTAGCAGTCATAGCTGCTAGACCTGTAGATAGGTGCCCTATCTTGACTTAAATTACAGTAATAAATATATTGAAAACTGATATGTAACATGTTTCTTTCCGATTATTATTTGTCATGAATGTTGACATCTGTTCTCTGTCAGATGTCTCCACTTCTAAAACATACACAAATTGTTGGATAGTTTTCTTCATCAAGAGGAGTACAGTCATAAGGAAAGAGATCATTTTTTGGTCAGAACAGAAAATATTATACATCACTCCAGTTATCTAGTTTGGAAATTTATATATTCACTTTTGTGATTGTGAAGAAATCATGGATGCATAATCCGCTTTACATAGCAAACATTGTTGGACTGTATGCTGCATAAAAGAAGTCAGTTTTCATACTTAAATAATGTTATTCACTTTGCTCCGGGACAATACAGTTTCTAATTTGGTCTATCTGCAGAGCTGTGTCAGAACATACTATATTTTAGATGTGATTAATTTTAAATCATACTAAATGTTTAGTAAAGTCAAATTTTCAAGCTTATTAGATAGGAACCTTCCAGTTTCCTTCAAATATGACTATTCCTTATTTTCCTTCATGTTAAACTCATTATTTTTTTTGCTCCCCTTCCCATGTCTGGCTCATTTAGAAAATTACAAGGTAGAGAAAGGAGATTGAAGGAAAGGAAGGTATTGTGAATTGAAAGGAGTATTTAATGTGGAAATTGAAAGAGAAGACATGGGAAATGAAAATACAAATCAACCAAGGTTCCCTTTGATTTGTGAAAAAACATTGTGCTGTCTATATCACACTTTCTTGAAGAATATTTCATCCAAACGACTTTGAACCTTTTGTTTGATGGGGTTCAAGTTATTTATTTTGGTAAAACAATCGTATTGCCTATGGCATTGTGCTTTAAATCTAGTAATGCAGACCTCTTATATAGGAAATTCTATATAACTAATTCTCAAACACCAATTTAGCTAACTAATATTTTGAAAAATACCTTGGGAAATTCATCTTTCAGTTTATACCAAGACTGCAATATCTTTTGGTGTTAGGGAGCAGTTTTACTGAGATGTCAAGAGTGTGTATGCAACTATGAGGATCTTTTGATTGTAACCATGTTTAGGTTAAAGTGAGAATGATGGACAAGCTGTGTTTTTTTTTTGTTTTGCTATTTTTAGTGTTTAGTGCACCTTGTTAGTCGAATCTATAATCTTTTTCTAAATAGTGAGAACATTTACTATTACAAATTTGTTTAACATGGTCTTGCACATCTTTTTCTTTTCCCAATATCAACAAATGTAAATTGTTGCGATCATTTAATACACATTTGTTTAAAGAAGTTCTGCAAATCCTTATCTTTCCTTTCCTGGTATAGGCATCTCTATGGTTTGATACTTTTGAAACTGGCTGGGTTAAATTGTGACCTTGGTTTATTGCTTTGTGGTATCTGCAGTTTGGAGGGTGCTATTAGTTCAGGCATTGAATTCTTGAGATTCCTTGGACTTCAATGTGATGATCTCGACTTCCACATCATTTGATCTATGTTGGTTATTTCCATGCTTTCTTCTCTGGATACTTATATTTGTTTGGTTTTAAGAAATTCATCCTTCTGCTGTCCTTTTCCTAGTTTCTATTTTAATCCCTATGATTTTTTTTTTCATGTTAAATCCCATTGATTGCCATCTTATTATTACTTTTTTTTAGTTGAGATTTGTCCATCTCTAATAACTTTTTGGTTCAACCATATGAACTTCTTATACTGGTACATTTGTACATATTCAAAACTAGGAGTAGGATCATCTACATTTGACCACGTCAATTAGTTTTTAGGTACCATTCTAACCAATAAGAAACAAGAAATTGAAAATTTTATTAGGATTTAATCTAATCATCATTAGGAAACATATAGCTACTATTGATTCTATAGCTCTCTGAAACTTCTATTTAATTAATCATGCAGTTGCGCATTTGGTATATTGGTATCTCACTTTTTAATTTTTAGAATTTTGTACTTAGACGTTGGTGATGCAAAAAATGCAAGAGATTAAAATGTATAGATGAGTAGGTATGTTTTTAGGAGACAAACTGGTTTTGGAAAAGGTTTCCTTCTAAGGGAAAAATATACTTGCAATATGCATTGAACAGGCTCTTGGTCCATTTCTCAGCTCTTCTTCCTGTCTGTTTCCAATTCACCCCTTCATTTGTCACTCTCGTGGGCCTTTTGTTTCATGCTCCCTCTTCCCTTAGTTCACTGACGCTTTATCTCAGTGTTAATGAATTTCTATATTTCATGTCAAAATTGATATTTATTTGATAGAGTTGCATTGATGGGTTTCTTCTTTGCCTATTTGAGACTGCTCATCGGATTCTATCAGTCAATATGACAAAAAACAAAGATAACTAGCTTTTGTCCCTGTTATTAAGGCCGTGTAACTAGTAATAATGATAATTATAAATAATGACCTAGCTTTAGAAAAAGGAAAAAAAAAATGCAATTATCTGCTAGTGGTGAATGCTTCGTATTCAAGGAAATGGTTACTGTAACAATCAGTCATGTTTTATGGCTTAGGCTACTGTAATTAACAATTCAAGCGACCGGCTATAAGATAGGAATGCCTGATTGTTGTAGAAAGGTTACTCGTGGCTGGAAGGTCCAGGGAGTGGCAATACGGTCTACTTATGTTTACTTTTTTAGTTGACCTGGATGACTCCACTTTTTATTACTTATTTTTCCTCAATATAGTTGACCTGATATCTCCATGATTTGTATAGAACTCAATGATTATTATAAGTTCTATTTACCTGACATCAAATACTAAGGGCTATTAGTACTTCCAGTCTAATTGTTACCTAATAAAGATTCTTGGTTTTGATAAGTTTGCTGCAAACATCAGAAAACTATTACAACTAGATAGGCAAATTAACTATCTAAATGTTAAGGAATCTGAAACTTGCAACTTACGTTTCAAAAACATCAGGCATTTTATATGTTGTTGAAGTTATTGTGGTTATTGATCAATCTAAACCATATTTTGTCTTTTTTTAGAATGGTTTTACCAGCGTATAAGTTATCTAGTTGGAAACTATTGGCTCCATTGCATGGCTTTGATAGGCAAGGGACTATGTGCTATTTAATTTTGAGAAACCTTTGGAACTTGCCTTGTTATTGCATAAACTTTTACTTGGAATCTGTCTGCGGAGGTAGGAGGCCGTGTAATGGAAATTAGAGAAGGGAATTCGCTTAATTTTCTGACTGGAGATGAACCTAATGGAGACTAATAGATTGTAATATGGTTCCTACGTGAAACAAAATAGAAATAAATGTTTACTTCTATCCAAATTCTTGGATACAAGCATATAGAGATCTGCATACACAAAGGGGGGAAATAAAATTAGGCCCAGAATTGATGCTGCTTTCGTACGACTTTTTATGAGACTTAAGGTTTAGTAGATAAATCACTTCACTTTTCTATTCCTAAGCTGTTGCTTGGCTATGATAGTTGTGTTTTTTTTTTATTAAATCGGATCAAAATTATTCTGACAGATAAGAGTTGATTTTAACTTGAGGTCCCCTGGTTTTTGATGTTTTAGTTCATCCAATATTTCAATTGGCATTTCGAATGGTGGCTTGTTATTACCTTCGTTTAAATTATGCGGAGGCACCATTTAGTCGTGTACCTCGAATTCTTTCTGCAATTTTAGCCCATTACAGATTAGGAGAAGCGTACTTATTCAATCCTTGAATTCTGGCTACAACATGCAAATATTTTTCTTTATTTTCTGAACTGATTTGTTGAGCTCATTCATTTTTTGCCCTATTAAAGATAATAAGACATTTAAAAAGGGTTTGGGCGGGGGTAAATCCTAAGAAAAGGAATCTTCTTAGACCAACTGCCTTGTGTACATGGTGGATTATGCTGATGTATTATTAAAAGAAATATGTACCTTTATTAAGTTCTTTCGTTGTGAATCCACAATAGCTAAAATATACTATGAATCGTGTATCTTCATGAAATTTTGTAGATGAATATAACCTAATGGACATGGTTTGACAAGAAAGTATTGGTGGACATGTTTTGTTTTATAGTTGTACTTGAGTAATTTTGAAACCAAACTAACCTATGGTGGAAATTTTAAAATTGAAATTGAATCAGGTTAGTAGAACGAACTTTATTATGTTGGAAGTTAAAAATTAATATTCTAAAATCTCTGTAAATATATACACAACACATTCATTTTCATACATAGGCACGTATGTGTACGTAAGTATTGTATCCATTCAGATTTCTATATGTATCATTGGTTTAAATTGCTTTAAAAAATGATACTCTTCCTGTTGCGTTTTAACGATAATGCCCAACCTCTTTCGTCAATGAAGAATACAGCGCTTGTGATGGTGCTGTGGCTTGACTGCAGAATCCCCTGGCTGACAGCTACCCCTCAAGAATTCCGCAAGCAAAATTGAAGTGCGAGGTATTGCTACACGCTCGGGCTATTCATCTCGCACAATTATGGACGGTTGGATCGCGGCTTCTCGGTCTAAAGCTGAGTCGGGGGGGTTGACAGCTGAAAGTCATGGAATTGAAGCTGCTGTAGTAGCAACGGTAGTGGCACAACGCTGCACACTTGGGTTGGGGAGGTCTGTTAGGGGTTGAGTAAGCTGGTGTACAAATACTCTGCATTAAATTCTGCACTGGAATTGGGGAAGCAATTAGAGGACTGCATCGTGTGTTGGCTATATTTGGCTTTCGTGACGTGAGCTCCATCCCCATCTATTTATGTATGTTTTTCTTTTTTTTTTTGTTGATGATTTGTGAGCGTTTAAGTAAGTCGTTGGTATATTTATTTCTAACAAAAATCAAAAGTGTACCTTTTTATTTTTCTTTAAAAACAAATTTTTATCTCAAAAATATTGTTTTTAATGTTTTTGCAAGGTAAGGTGACATATTTGTTATAATATAGAGATCAATTTTTGGTAAGCTTATGTTATTGGGGAATTATAGAGAATATGTAATTTATCTAATTTTATATAATTCGGGGGCGGACTGAGTGGGATGTTTGGGATGAGCGTAATTGTCCTTTATTAAAATATATCATAATTTGAGGCAATTATTGATAATAATTTTAAATTAATTTCAAACAATTTAAAATAATTTTAGTTAAATTATTTATTTGTGATATGTTAGTAAGAGTCTTTATAGTAATTTTGATTAAGTTGAGTGGCTTACTTTAGTTACTATATAAAGACTTCGTTACTATTATTGTTTTCAAATAATAAAAAACCCTTAAGGATAAAATTAATTTTTCCAAGTTATTGAGACAAGTCAATCTCTAAAAAATTATTTTCTTTACTACAACATTTTAAATCATTTTCAAAATTAAAATTAAAATTCAATAACTATAACAGTATCTACTCTTGGCTTAGTTTAGAAGATTTAATTCTTATTAATAAAGCATTTAACTCGAAACTAAAATTTTCATTACATTAATTTGATTAATGATTACATATTATGTAAAATTATTGATTTGTTTTGATAACCATTATAATTTATGTATGTAGTTAAATTAGTGTATTTATTATTAATAATCTAAACCTTAAGTTATAATAAATTTTTATTATTTACTTTTAAGTGTATAAAAAATAAGATTATAATTCAATGATGTTTTAACTAGTCAAACTCGAGTAGGGTGTTTTTATGTGGTGTCTAATCTATGTAGTGTTTTCACGTGGTTGACGAATAGTTTAAATCAAATTTATTATGCATTTATAATATGTATATCTAGCGTGCAAGAGTTTGCACATTACACATAAAGCTTAGAAAGATTATGAGGAAATTATTATCTAGTAAGGGAGAAAATTTTGAGTGCATTATGCCTCAAGTGGTTAAGTTTATCTCCCAACGTTCAGATCGATTTTTGACTCGATCTGGTCAAAAAGTCAACTCTGGGCACCCGGAAGGGTTCCGGGCGCCTCGGACGGCTCCGGGCGCCCCGGATGGAAAAGTCAACTCCGTTGACTTTTTTCCACCCAGGTCTTCTGCTCTGGCTCCGTTTGGCTCGGTCCGGGTCTTCTACTCCGGATCCGCTCACTTGGGTGATCTCTGCCTTCCGAAAAAGGGCTCACCCGAACCCAACTTCCGGTCTTCTCGAGCGGGCTTCCTTTAGGCTTCTCGTCTCTCGGAATCGCCGAGTGTTTCCTTTTCGTCCACCGGTGTACTCATCCGTAGTCTTCGTCCCTCGGTCACACCCCGTGCCGACCTTCTTGCTAGCTGCGTCTCTTGCTCCTTGAGCAATCTTCCGCTCTGGCTTTCGTCCCTCGGAACCACCGCACGCTTCCTTCTCGTCCGCTGGTGTACTCTTTCGCAGCGCCTCGTCCCTCGGATGCACCGCGTGCCGTCCTTCTCGCTAGTTGCGTCTTCCGCTCGAGTACCTGTGCTCCTAAGTTCCTGCACACTTAGACACAAGGTTAGAGATAGACAGAACCTAACTTAACTTGTTGATCACACTAAAACAACCTTGGGGTTCCAACAGCCGCCCCAAAATTTGAAGGAAGCTCAACGTCTCACCGGTCGGATCACAGAGCTGTCCATGTTTATCTTTTAGTCGTCTGATCGGAGCCTGCCGTTCTTCAAGTTACTACGCCGAGAGATAAAATTTTAGTGGGATGAGGAGTGAGATCGGACATTCGAAGAGCTCAAAGAGTACCTCAACTCTCTGTCTGTTTTAGCTAAGCCATGTGTCGGTGAGCCGCTCTGAATCTATCTGTCATCTACTGAACATGCGGTCGACTCGGCTTTAGTTAGGCAGAACGATAAAGAACAACGAGTGTACTTTTTAAGCCATATACTAAAAGATGCTGAGTCCCGCTATACTGGTCTCAAAAAGTTGGCCTATGCATTGGTACTCCCTGCACGGAGACTTTGCCCGTACTTCCTCATGTACTCAATAATCGTGATGACCAATAGCGCTTTAGGAAGAGTCCTCCTCAATCCCGAGGCATCCGGACGACTGATTAAGTGGACGATGGAGCTTAGCGAGTTTGACATCTAGTATCAACCCCGAACGACCATCAAAGCACAATCCTTGGCTGATTTCATCACCGAGGTACAGAACCCAGAGTAAGAAGCCATTTGGAGGATATACGTCAACAACTTGTCCACTCGGCAGGGGAGCGTGATCGACATAGTGCTCATCTCACCATAGGAAGACCGGATGCAACTGTCCGTTTAGTTGGACTACAGAGCCACTAACAACGAAGCTGAGTACGAGGTACTGATAGCCGGCTTACAGGCAGTACGACATGTGGGAGCTATTAAAGTCCTCATCCACTTGAATTCCAGTTGGTTGCTCAGTAGCTGTTTGGAACGTTCTAGATAAGCAACGCCCGACTCAAGCTCTACGCGGAGGCCTTTGAGGAGCTGAAAAGCAACTTCCAGGAGGTCATTATCCAGAAGTTACCCCGATCGGAGAACCAGGCTGCAGATGAGCTAGCCAAGTTAGCTAGTTCGTTATCACCGATCGTCATAACGCAGCCTATCGAACAAGTATCTTTGGTAGCACACATTGACCGAATGGAAAGGCTCACCTTCCCGAATGACTAGAGAACAGCTTTGATAGAGTTCCTACAGTCGGGAGCCGCATCGTCCAATCAGGAGGAAGCTCGCTTGCTGAGAAAGAGAGCTAGAGAATTCATCCTGGTCGGGGACCAACTATATAAGAAAGCCTTCTCTAGGCCTCTACTCAAGTGCGTCAGAGCGGAGGATGCTGAATACTTCTTGCGAGAACTGCACCAAGGATCCTGCAGAGGACATCCGGGCAGCTGTTCATTGGCCCGAAAGATTCTCTTGGCCGGATATTTTTGGTCGACCCTCCAAGAAGATGCTGCTCGGACAGTAGC
>JBBMJZ010247071.1:0-18863 GCA_037833815.1 Zingiber zerumbet
TTAAATATATATTATTTAAACTATTAATTAATTAAATAAACAAATAGTTAATTTATATGATTATTATATATAAAATAATATTTTGTATTAATTTATATAATTATGATTATTCAATTTGGACATTGGAAAACTATAAAGTTATCTAAGTAAAATATTACAAGAACCATTACTTCCATTTGATTCAAGTCACTCCTTTTAGTAAGGTAACATATTATGATATATCAATTTTAATTCAAGTTATTTATACATCAATTATTTTTTTTTAAAAGAAAAGTATATTTAATTATTTTTTATAACAATATTAAGTTGTTTAATAATGAAGAACTTATATAAAATCAATATATACCATTTTTAAATTATACACAATAAATATATTTATCTAATAATTACTATATATAAATAAAACAATACCGAAACTGTATCAGCACGGCACGATATGATATCGAAACCGTATCGTTCCGGTCTGTGACCGAAACTTCGGCACGGGTCGAAATTTAAACCTTGGTTGGATGTAAATAGTAATACCGATTCCATAATGGTCTAGTTTTCTCTAGAGTGTCTTCTTTCTTGCAATTTCCTGTTGCATCACTGTGTCTTCATACATTCTTCATTAAGTTTTGAATGCCTATTCTATGGTAACTGCTCATTTTTAGCTAGTTGTGCGCATTATATTTCATCTTGATATTTCATCATCAGCAGGTTGAGTATTATCTCAGTGATGTGATCCTTGCTACAACTGAACACTTGATGATGGATTTGGTAAAAATTCTAACATTTGACTGCTCGATCATTTTTATTTGAATTGGTTAAGATAATAAACTTGACATGTTTTTTTTAATAATTGCTCTTTTTCAATGATGAACATATTTATTTGGTGATATCTTTGAGTACTCCTTGCAATTGGTCATGGTGTTTAAAAATATCTTATATGATGAGGCAATGCCTAATTAAACTTTTGGGTTGTTACAACCCCCGATTTCAATTTTTGAATCCTTAAGCCCCTTGATTATTAACATATGCGACAACTTTCAATATCCTGCACTTGCAAGTTACAATGGACTAACTATGCACATGCTAACTTGGATAAATCATGCTTTTCCAAAAATGTAGTTTCCAAAAATGTAGTTTTAAAGCTCAATTCAATTGCTATACCAAGAGGCTTTTGCTGCTGCACACTTAAAATTCTCTAGTTGCTGCTTTTAACTTTGGTATTTTTTACATATCTAGAGAAGCATTCGAAAAAATGAGGAGCAAGTGTTTGAATAAAAGTTTATTTTCGGGGGAGCAAAGGCCTAGAGGACAAGCATTCTTTTCCTAACTTATCTATGATTAGATATGAATTTTATTTTATATGATTCTAAAAATGAAACAAAAACCCTTTAGAAGTTAACTTTAAACAATTAAAGGAAAATCTAACCTATTAAAATTTAAAATGCAACATATATACTATAAATTAAATTAATATAAAAGAAAGGGAAAAAATGATAAATTTTATTTTATAAAGTAGAATTATAAAGGTCAAACAAAGTGAAATCTTAAAGTTGACCATGACATAGAATGAAATAAACAAAAATTGTACATTATCATCAGTGGAAAATATGAAGTAAATGTATGTTTTTCATGAATCACTATCTAATATATTTAAAGTTGACCACAGTATAGTAGAGACAAATTTTCTAAAGTCAAGGTAGTGAGGATGCTAGTCAATTGTGAACTCGACAAGTAGCATAACTGTGAAGAATATATCTTGTCAAATTCATAAATAGAATGACAATAGAGACTACAGGTTAGTGATTCAAAAGTCGAACTCGCCTTCCATTTGATGCTAATAATTTTCTAGGTCAAAAACATTTGATGAGGAATATTTATATTGCTTAATTCATTTACTTTCTTAATGGAATGAAATAAACAATCTGTACATTATCATCAGTGGAAGACATGAAGTAAATGTATGTTTGTTATGAATTAATATCTAATTTATTTATAGTCGACCACGATATAGTGAAAACAAGTTTTGTTAAGTCAAGATAGTGATCACGATAGTCAATTGTGAACTTGATAAGTAACATATTTGGGAAGAATAAGTCTTGTGGAATTGATAAATACAATGATAAGAAAGGCAACTTGTTAGTGATTTAGAAGTTCTATCATGTGTAAGTTGCCTTCCATTTGATGCTAATGATATATCTAAGTCAAAAGCATTTAATGAGGAATATTTACATTGCTAATTTCATTTTAATTCTTGATGGAATGAAATAGACACTAAGTTGTGCATTATCATTTGTGGAAGATATGAAGTAAATATATGTTTGTTATGAAACTATTTCTAATTTATTTAAAGTTGACCACGATATAGTAGAAACAAATCTTTAGTCAAGATAGTGATTATGATAGTTAATTGTGAACTCGACAAGTAGAATAAATCTTGTTGAATTGATAGGTACAATGACAATAAAGGCGACATGTTAGTGATGTTGAAGTCCTGTCATGATAAATCATGATTGTTGCCTTGCATTTGATGCCAATGATTTCCCTTAGTCAAAAATATTTGACAAGGAATATTTATATTACTTATTTTATTTAATTCTTAATGGAATAAAATAGACAATAAGATATACATTGTCATCAGTGGAAGATATGAATGATTGTTATGAATTAATATTTAATTTATTTTGTATTGTTAAAGCCCAAGAGGGAGCTCAATCCAACGCAAAATGCTAAGGATCCTAGTTTGTGGACCTCTTCAGACGGTATTATTTTTAATCTATTTATTTTATTTGTTATTAGATGAAATATTATATTATTTTACATACTTATATATATAAAAATTACTATGAATTATTTTTTAAACATATTTTCTAGTTGTTTTTTGAACTTCATGATTCACAATTCAATATGATTCACAATTCAAAAATCGACCAAAATAATTCACGATATGAATCTTGATTTAACAATCTTGTGAGAACTTTGCATAGAGTTTAATGAGAGTTTAATTGAGGATAAAATTTATGCAACAAATATGCTTGGTGAAAATGATGATGATGAATAGTGTAATGCTCCATCCTACTTAATAACCATCATTTAAAATGTTAACTATGTTAACCAACCACTCAATAATTAATCCTGATTAAGATAATTTTGTAGAACCAAATTATTTTGTTAATATTTACAATTGCTAATTTACTTTATGCATCTCTTATTGCCATGTCATTCTTCTCGTGCATAGTTGCATTGTCATTATGAAGCTCCCAAGATGCCTCACTTTTCATCCTTGCCTCTTTACTGCACCTCTTGAGCCATGTTAAATGACTAGAAGAACCTCAAACCTTCTTTTTCCTCCACTTTTTCTGGATCATTCCTCTTACACGTTGCTAAATAAAGAATCTGATGATGGAATGGAGTGAAATTGATTAAATCTTTTGATTTTTGCAAAATAGAAGCTGATTGATTTGTTTCAGTCTCGTTGGTTCTGGTTGATTGCAACTAGGATGACTTACAATAGGATGCGATGATGCCTTTGTTTGAGGTGCTTGGCTATTTATAACTTTTTCAAGCGTAGCTCAAAGTGGTGTCTCAAATCATAGTTAATCTTAGACAATTACTAGCAATCTAGAGTAGGTTCTGCCTATTTAGACTAGAATCAATTGACTCTATTACTATATTTTAGATAGGTAATCAAGGTTGACAAGTTGGGGATCATATTGTGAATCAAGGTTGCCAAATTGAAGTTTGAATTGTGAATCATGAATTATGTCAAATAGTGAATCTTAAGGACCATGTTAAAGAGATAACTAAAAAAAACTTACTAAAATTTATAAAAATATCCTATTTAACACCCAATAAAATTAATAAAATATATTGTCAAAAATAATAAAAGGCATTATATAATGAAAGAGTTTAAAGGCCATAGTATTAAATTAATATCTCTAAAATATCCTATTATATTGTTGCGGAAATAACCTCTTGAAATGTTGGTAAGACTGTGTACAATAGACTCTTCCCTGGATCCGCAGTGGCGGGAGCTTCATGCGCTGAGCTGCTTTCTTTTTATCTCCAAAATATCTAAAAAGTTTTCGTCTACTCGAGATGTCATCATTCTTAGCAAATTTAGATACTAATTTCTTTCTCTTTTTTCTTTTCAACATCTTCCTTAATAATTGCACTCACCTATAAAGGAAAGAAGCCTCTGGCTTCTTGGTCAACAGGTTGGCAAGTCATCGCGTAGGTCGTTGAGAATGAGGGCTAGGAGATATTGGCATCTTTTGGTTGAAGAAGCTTGAGGAATAGATGAGAGTTGCCAAGCGTGATGGAGGGGAGATGTATGTCGTAAGCGCTCTAGGAATATAGGCATCAACTAGTTATTGAGGACGACGATTGGGAAGCTTCCTCTAATTAACACTGATTGCTGAGGATGCTCAAGGAACACAAACATCAACATTTAGTTGACAATTTGTTATTGAGGATGAGCACCAAGAAATGCTCTCTAGTCAAAGACGCTCGAGGAAGAAGCCATCCTACTTCAAATGTGTTTGATCACTTTAGAGATGTCTAATGGCATTTGAGGATGACAAGTTTCTATTGAAGAAGTAGACTTTGACGAGCGAAGGGTTATAGACAACAAGCTGCAATTGAAGAAGCTATGATTGAATAAGCATCATCTAGTTGTTGTTGAAGAAGTAGCCTTTGATGGGCAAAGGGTTATAGGCAACAAACTGTGATTGAAGAAGCTATGATTGAGTACACATCCTCTAGTTGTTGTTGAAGAAGTAGCCTTTGTTGAGGACGAAGAATGGGATATTTCCTCTAATTGACATTGATTACCAAGGATGCTCAAGGAACACAAACATCACATTGGCATCCCCTATTTGATTATTTGTTGTTGAGGAGGAACAATTATTGGTCAAATACGCTTGAGGAAGAAGCACCATAGCTTCAAATGAATCTAACTGCCTGAGAGATGTCTAATGATATTTGAGGAAGACAAGTTCCGTTGAAGAAGTAGCCTTTGATGAGCAAAGGGGTCATAGTGAAGAAGCAACCATTGGTTAGAAAGGGTCAAGGATGATACTATGTGCACAAGGTTGAAGATGAATCATCAAATAGAATAAGAGACAATATTTTTATCCTTAAATTAACTATGTGAAATTGTATACTTGATTACATCAATTAATTGTTAAGAATTGGGAAATTGTATTGAATTAATTTGTCATATCAAATCACACCTATTCTTGACTCATGATTTACTCATATGGTTTGAACCATTTTGGGTGCAAATTGAATTGAATTGTGTGGTTCGTATCATGAATTGTTTTTGTCAATTTTTGACTTAAATATCTTAAAAATAATTTTAGTTTATTCACAATAGTTTAAAAAATAAAATATATTTAAAATTATAGACTATTTCATTGAATAACATTCTAGTATAAAATAAATTTACATTGATTCATAATAAAATTAGATTGGTTTATATCTTCTATTGATGACAATGTACAAATATTCCATTAAGACTTTAAATAAACTGAGTAGTAGAAAATTTCCTTGTGACTTTCACAGATGTCAATTTCATTATCATTATCATTCTATGTATCAATATGACAAGACTTATTCTTCTCAACGTTATTTAGTGTTTGGTCCACCTTAACTATCATTGACTTTGTGTTTGTGTGATTATTTTTTTCCTTTTGTTTCATCTTTGACTTTGAAAACTCATAGACCTTTATGTGCTAGTTTCCTATGGGAAGGGAAATAATTAAGGAAACATTTAGTGGTAGTGAATAGGAATTTTTTTCCTAATTCGTAATTCCTTGGAACGCAACAAAGAGGATGCAAAGTTTGAATTATATAATTGATTATCTAAAAAATAAAAAATTTAATAGATTGATTTTTTTTGAGTGCTATGATCATAGGCTTTTGCTTGATTTGGTGGGAAGCAATCCATGTGTATGTTGGGTAAATAGTTCTTCCATGTGTATATTGGGTAAATAGTTCGTCTGCTTGATTCGAGTGGAAGCAATCTAAGTGCATGTTGGGTAAATAGTTCTTCAGTCACTCCCATCCTGTCTTTTCCAGGTGCATTTCCTTGTAATTTTCTTTCTTTCATAAGGAATACAACCATACTTTTGTAGTTTAATGTGAAATTTATTCTTCCCTTCTTTAATTCTGTTAATTGATCTTTTTGAAAGAAACACAATTATGCATCTATATTATTATATAAAATCCATCCTTTTTTCTATTATAATAATCTGTTTGATTTATAATATATTGGGTATTATGTCTTTTTTCTAATTGCTTTGATTTACTTTTAATTATTTAAAGATTTTCTGTTTTTATTTCTAAGAACATATAATATGAGATTCGCATTGAATTATATTGAATTATGAACCTTTTCATTTCTGATTTCTACATATGAACCATATTATTTTACATGTGAATAATAACATATCGATTGATATGAAGCATGAATCATACGATTCTGATCACTATGCAGGAACTTCGCTATGACTTCCTTAACTTCCTCTCATTCACTATGACAATATTTAGGCGATATTCATCATCATATCACTGTGTATTCATAGGCAATAAACAAGTGAATATCATCATGTATATGTGATTATGATAATTATAATTGATTCTTGGCAATCCCAAAAAAGCTTCAATGTTTGACATGCATAATTACTAATCTTCCTTGAATTTTAACAACTGTTTCTTTTCTTCTAATGATTTCTTTTGTTATTTGAACCATTTGGCGATTCATTAGTTTCTACTCCTAAAATAGGATAGTGGGCTTTTTTAGTACAATAGTATGAATCAATTGATGACCCTTGACATCTGTCTCACCCACTTGTTCCTTGGATCTAATTGTGGAAGTATTGAATGTTTTATGGCCATCTTTGTTTTCTAGCTGTGTTTGATCATATGCAATTTGCAACTATGATAGGCAACTGTGTTACCTACATTCATTGTTGTGTATTTCTTTATCCTACCTAAATCATTGAAGTGGATTAAATATTTCCAGATATTGTCTGTCTTTGCTGTGCATATTAAATTTCCTGCTTCATGTTTTCATTTACTAATGCTATACCAATATGATTTTAGTTAATTTTTTATTTATTTATGATGAACTCGAACATTATGAACTAATGCTGAGAATAAATTCATTTTTAGTGCAACCTTTTAGGAGATTGTTGATGCTAATAATGTTTTCTTCATAGGGATGCCTGTATGTGATCGCCTATTGTGGATTGTTGGTTAGGCGGATTGTTGGTTGCATGGTAATATATTGAATATGTCATGTAGTGGAATTAGTACATATATACTGTCTAAGTGACATGAGTTTCAGTATGAATATTGAGTGATCACTCTTGTTGCTAATACATTTGATGAATTGTGATCGGGCATGTTTCTTGTCTATTTGAGAATTCACTATTTCTCTGTTGTGCGGTAGAGTTTGCACTCTAGAGGGACTTTGCTAATCATTTGATGGAGTTCCTACCAAAGTTTAAAATTTTAAGCTGTGCCATAGTTTCGGTTAATGATCAGAATGTTACAGTTTCTTTACCGTATTATGCCGTGCCGATATAGTTTCAATATTTCTTTAAATATAAAATATATTAATTAAAATTATTTTTATTAATATTTGATTGCTATAAATGTTTACTATTGAGTTATATTTGTGAAGTTGAAAGTTGAGTTTAAGTTTTGATATTATCTTGTGAAATGTTTTATGCTTATTGAATAAAAATCAATTTAGGGTTAGCTGAAGCCCACCAAGTAGACATGGCGGTATCAAATAGGTTAAACTAAATTTCATTTGGATTTATTTTGATCAGTTTAAAATTAACTAAATTTATATATATAATAATTTAATTCATTAGTAGTAATATATTTTATAAAGTTAAAGTTATATTATAGTTAATTTTGTCTAACAATCCGTCTTCTCTATCTTAAAGAGATTTTTTTTACATCGTAAACAGTTAAAGGAAAAAATTAACCATCTTTTAAGGGATGTTTTTTCTCTATGTTTATCTCATAGACCTATGGAGGGAAAAAAATTGACATGAAAAATGGAAAAAAAAATGAATAAATGAAGGAGGAAAAAAAATTAAGGGGAAAGGAATTAGAATTAACCGTGTAAAAAATAAAAAATGAAAATAGGGGAAAAAGAAGAAAGCAAAAGGAAAAAAAATGATCGATCACATCGCGTGCTACCACGAGGCCGTGCCATGCTTGGCCTCCACAACCTCACGAGGCCACAGCGAGTCGCCACTGCGAGTTGCCTCTGTGTCAACCTCGCAGCTTTGAACTCGTGCCCGTGCCGGTTGACGGGTGTGGTAAATTCTACCTGTGCTGATTGGTACGACTCGATATTTTATTCATTGGTTCCTACTTTCCTGAATTGCATCAATGTATGTAGTCTCATTCCATTGGGTTTTGGTAGCAATAGACATATTATTGTGTTGGTACAATATGGTATTGGTCGGCACTAATAAAGAGGAGGAACCAAAGAGGACGGGAAGTGAGGAGCAAGAGTAGGAGGATAAGACTCATCTGGAGGAAGAAGAGGAAGAACCAAGGTGGTACTATCCTAAGACGAGGAAAATAAGAATCTTGTAATCTTGTCCAATCACTTCTAATGCCGTCTTAGTACTGAAATTTTACTGGAACGATTTTGTATCTTCTGCTCAAAGCAAAAAAGCAACTGAATTGCTTGTTATTGATCATTTTTATGTCACCTATTAATGAACAAGTTATATATCAACATGACATTAAAAGGGCAGCCCGGTTCACGAAGCTCCCGTTATATGGGGTCCTGGGGAAGGATCAATTGTATGTACTCTTACCCTGCTTTTTGCAAGAGGCTATTTTCAGGATTGATGCCTAATGATTGAATTTAATCTATTTCACTGAAAAGGACCTATGCTTTATCAAGCCGTAAGATGTTTTTCCTTCTTTTGATTATTTAGGCAAACAACATGGATATTCTGAACGTTTTAGTCTCCTGAGAGATCTGCCTTTAGGTAAAAGTTGAGAATTCAGTTCAAGATAAATAATACAATAATCATGTAAATATTTTCCTCTGTGCAGTGCCAATATATGTAATAGCTGCATTTAGGAAGATCAAAGCTTTAGTTCACAATAATTCACAGCTTGCTGTGGCACTCCGAACATCTTCAAGACTGGTGAGTTCTTCCATTCTACTATGTTGTCTCTCTCTAGTTGCTTACATTTATGTTCCTGAGTCAAATTACAGGTTGTAAGTGAAGATGGGAAGAAAGTTAAGCGTCAGCAGCCTTTTACAGAGTCGGACATGGAAGCATTGCAGGTGAGAATTTAATAGTGAAACATATGTTTTTTTGATGATCAGTTCGATTCATTTTTGTGCTTTATATTTCTCCAGTCTCACATTGTTGTTGCTGAAAACTTGCCTGAAGATCATTGTTATCAGAATCTCTTAAAGATCTTCTCATCTGTTGGCAGATAGAACATCTTATTATTTGCTGCTACTCTGTGAATTTGTTACCTCAATAACTTGATCTATGTTTAGTGTAAAGACTATACGCACATGCTAGCCACAACTTGCCAATGGAATAGCTTCTTCAAATAATAGACCAACTAGACTTGAAGTGCTCTTTGGTAGCTGAGTATGTATCCCAATCATTTTTTTGTACAGTACCTAGGCTACATTGTCAAACTCAAAAAATGAACTTTCATGTCATAGTGCTTTAGGTATTAGCACATACAAATTTTGTTTTTAAGCTTGTAATATATATACATCTGTTTGAGTTTCAGTCGTTTACTTTCTTTACCAACTTTGTATGATGACAAGTTGCTCATTTTTCGATGTATAGAAATCTTTTTGCAAGGTGAATGAGTCCAGAGTTTGAGATAGTATAAGCAGATTCAAAGGAATCTTGACTATATTTGTAATGCAATAAACTGTTTAGACTTGCTGTGGCATGCAAAGCATCCTACTCGATGTGTTATGTAAACTTCTGCTTATGTTTTCTTAAATTATTTTTAGTGTTTTTCTTTTTTAGTTGCATGCATTTGTGGAGTACGAGACTGTTGAAGATGCTGAAAAAGCAGTATGTTTGATAATTGCTGATCTTAATTATAGGTTTTTCACTTTCTTAAGCTGTGACCTAGTGGATATGATCTTTTTACTCTTGCAGGTCGCTGAACTAAATGAAGAGAAGAATTGGAGAAGTGGTCTCAGAGTTAAATTTTTTCCTAAATTCTTGGTAATCAGCAACCATCAATCATGTTGCTTCCTCTTTAGCGTGAATTTCCTTCCACAGGTCACGGGTTCGAATCCTAGAAACAACCTCTTGCAAAAAGCAGGGTAAGGCTCTGACCCTGCATAGCTGAAGCTTCGTGCACTAGGCTGTTTTTTTTTTTTTTGTCTTCTAAACCATTTTCTTGCTTTAGAATTTTCATTTCCTGAGTTCTTATTATAGCGTTGAAAGGTTTTTTTTTTGGTTATTTTTAAATGGGATTATAATCCATCTATTTATAAACTTCAGAACACAACTAATGATATAATCTAACGATGAGGAAAGTATCCTAGCTAAATATAAGACTTGGTAATTTATGGATGAATTGGTTGAAGTATACTGGACTTAATAGTGGCCTCGTGTGACTAATTTGAGCCTACAATCCTCCAACTTGACCATTTGAGACCATGGACGAATGGTTTGAAGTATATTCGAGTGGTCTTATGATCATTTTGGATACTGTCAACCCATTTATGTGGTTTGATCAACACACCTTGATGACCTAAAACCTTCTAAATTGTGTATTTGAGACCATGTATAGATTGTTTTAAGTATACTAGACTCACTAGCGTTCGTAGATGACCATTTTAGAAAGGTTAAGCCTATCAAGGTGGTTTGACTAAAACACCTTGATGGCCTAAAATCTTCCACATTGGTCATCTGATAACATGAAAACATTATTTGAAGTATTTTGGATCCACTAGTGGTCTCAGATGACCAATTCAAAGAGGATTTAAGTCATTAAGGTTAAACACTTTGACAATTAAGCTCTGACTATACACTATCACAATAACTAAAACAACTCCCTGTACATTGCTGCAATGTACTTGGTCAATGTACCTGGTCAGGCGCTTGAGTATAGAAGTGTGATCTTGTGACATGGTGGCAACAGATGTGTAGAAGTGGATGTTGTAGAGAGGAAGACTAGACTTTTACCACCTGTGACTGGATTGTTTGTTTGGGAAGTTGTTTGTGCTGCACATAAGATGCTTAAGGACCACTAGACATGTTGAAAGATTGAGAAGTCGCTTACGCTGCATAGAAGCTTAGGGTTTTCAGTCTTTCTCAGCATAATATGTGAGATGGATTAGCTTACTGATGATAACTGCTTTGGCGGGCGCTTTAATTGGCCATGTGCTTTGGAGAGGGGTTTAGTTAGAGGGGCATTTTAGGCATTTAATTTTGGCAAAGTGTGTCCTTTGGTAAATATGAACATGGTGTGCATTTTGAGTATTATGAAACCTCAAGTGTGCACTTTGGTAAAATGCTGAAAAATATTGATTCATTGAATTTTCTTCGTTTTCTTATATATATAAGAGAGATTATGCTTCTGAGTACATTTGGAGAAGAACATCCTATATTTGTTAAGAATTAGAGAGAGACATCAAAAACCAAGCTGTTGGTTCCAAATAGTGGCCTGTGAAAACAAAAATATCTGGATCCTGTTATTTTACAAATCTGAAATCTACAGGTGCACATGGTTGTCCTTCACATAAGATCCAACGAGAACTTCAAATGCTTGAGTCTAGGGGTTGACAATTGGAACCGTGAGATTGATATTGTTCCGATAGTATAATTGAGCAAGCTTATCAAAGGCCAGTCTAGGGGATACAAAGATATTGCTTGCAAGTAGTTACAGACCTACTAAACTATTTTAGGCTTTTCTTTGACTAAAAAATTATGATCTGTTTTGGAAGGTAGTTGTGATGAATTATTGTAATCCTTTAAGCTTATCTTTTATTGGTTATTGTTGAAGGATGACTCGTATCTGAATGAAGGTCAATACAAGGGACGTCATGGAAGAAAAATATGTTACGTTTTTTTTATAACATAATTTTGTTACGGTTTTTCATAACAGAATTCTATTATGATTTTATCGAGACTGGAGTTTAGGTAATATTTATAGGGATCATTGTAAACCTATTGTATTATGAGAATCATTGAATGTGATTCTCTTGAGTAAAGAGAATTCTAATAAGGCTTTGACCGTTTTTGTAGAGTAGACATGCTGTCGAACTACGATAAGTCTTCTTCTTCCTTGTGTTTACTTTTTCCTGTGCATCTTTGTCTTATTGCTCCGCGCGATCTCTTTCTCTCTTCCTCTTCTTCTGCGTTAGTTGTTGAGAGGTGTTGCCCCCCTTTGTGCGTAGCAATTGGTATCAGAACGAGGTTTTCGTGGATTTCTTCAACATCTCGAGGACGACTTCTTCGAAGTTTGATATGGTGAAGTTTGATAGAACTAGAAACTTCGGATTATGGTAGAGAAGGGTCAAGGACTTGTTGGTGCAATAAGACATTGTGAAGGTGCTAGGAGAAAGGAAATCGGAAAGCATGGAGAGATTGGATTGGGAAGAACTTCAGGCGAAGGCAATGACAACAATTAGGCTATCTTTCGGATGATGTGATGTACTATGTCATGGACGAGGAGTCATCGGCGGCAGTTTGGCAGAAACTGAAAAACCTGTACATGTCAAAGTCATTGACAAACAAATTGTATCTTAAGAAGTTATTCGGGCTGAAATAATAGAGGAAACCGATCTGAGCCAGCACATCAACGTATTCAACGAGATTGTGAGTGATTTGAAGCGGGTTGATGCAAAGATCGAGGACGAAGACAAGGCGTTGATGTTGCTGAATTCTCTACCTTTATCTCCTACGTATGAGAATTTGGTTACTACTTTAATGTGGGGTAAGGAAACTCTTAAATTGAAGGAGATCACAGATGTTAGGTTTTCGCTAAAGGGAGAAAATAAACGATAAAGTTTCTTAGGAAGAAGGACTTGTGGTAAATAGCAACCAAGAGCGTGGTAGGAGCAAATCTCGACATGGATTGGGTAACGATAATAATGCTCGTTCTAAGTCGAGAAGGAAGAAGGTGATCACGATTCACGTGCTACAAGTGTAGAGGCAAAGGTCATATGAAGAAAGATTGTCTAGAGAATAAAGGTAGTTCGGCAAAATCTGCAAACATAGCTGAAAAAGAAAATTCAGAGAACGGTGATGGAGATATGTTGTCAGTTATGTCAAGTTCGGAGCAATTGACGGATGCATAGATTTTAGACTCTGCATGTTTATATCACATGACTTTAAACAAGGAGTGGTTTGACATCTATAGGGCAGTGGATTCTGGTTTAGTGTTGATGGGAAACGATACATCTTGTAGAGTCATTGGCATAGGGAACATCAGAATCAAGATTTTTGATGGTGTGATTAGAACTTTATGTGATGTCAGACACATATCGGATCTAAGGAAGAATTTGATTTCATTGGGCACACTGGATGGTATTGGTTGTAATTATAAATCAGTGAGCGGGGTGATTAAGGTCAGCAAGGGAGCTTTGATGATAATGAAATGACAAAAATTAGCAAGGAACATCTACAAGTTGATAGGAATTACAGATGTAGGTGGAGTTGCCTCGGTGGAGTCTGAATCTGATAGTACAATCTTGTGGCATATGCAGCTAGGGCATATGAGTGAATGTGGGATGCTAGAACTTCACAAGAGAGATTTGCTGAAGAGCGTCAAGACGTGCAAGCTTGAATTCTGCAAATTTTGTATTTTTAGGAAACAAAGCAAAGTGCAATTTAAGACAATGACTAAAAAGACAGAGGGAATTCTGGACTACGTACATACGGATCTCTGGGACCGGCCAATGTAGCATCACGTGGATGACACTTGTATTTTATGAGTTTTACTGATGATTACTCACGGAAGGTCTGAGTATACTTTATGCGTCACAAGTTAAAAATTTTTACAAAATTTAAACTGTGGAAAACTGTAGTGGAGAACCAGATCAGAAGGAAGATTAAATGTCTTAGGTCAAACAATAGGACTGAGTACATAAATTTAAAGTTTCAGAAATTTTGTGAGCGACATGGGATTATGAGACATTTCTCGATTCGCAAGACACCACAGCAGAATGGTGTGGTAGAAAAGTTGAACATGATAATTATTGAGAAAGCAAGATGTCTCAGGTTGAATGCAGGGCTAGCAAAGAATTTCTGGACGGAAGCAGTTAATATGACATGTTATCTCATTAATAGATCACTAAGGGCAGCATTAGAAGGCAAAGTATCAGCAGAAGTATAGACAGGGAATTCAGTAGATTACTCTCATCTTCGAGTTTTTGGATGTCCAGCTTATATGCACATATTTAGTGAGGAAAGATCAAAGCTAAATGCGAAGTCAAAACAGTGCATTTTTCTAGGATATCAAAAAGGAGTTAAAGGCTTCAAGCTTTGGGATCCTAAGGTAAACAAGGTGGTGATTAGCAGAGATGTGATGTTTGATGAGAAGACCATGCTACGACGTACTCAGGAAGAAGGAAAGGAAACACTACAAAGTAACAAAGCGAAAGATGTTGTGAATGTGGAGCTAGAGAATCATGACTCTGATAATTCTAGCTTAAAGTATTCGGAACATCACACTATAGCTAGTGGCAATACGAGAGGAGTCGTGAAGCCACCCACCAGATACGGATTCGATGACTTCATTTTTTATGTGCTTATCACTAATAATGAAGACCCTATGTCTTTTTAGGAGACGGTACACAACTCTGAGAATGACAAATGGATGGGTGCCATGACAGAGAAGATGGAGTTGCTACATGATAACTAAACATGGGATCTAGTGGAACTTCCTGAGGGAAAACGAGCTATACAGGGCAAGTGGGTTGTTGCGAAAAAGATGAAAAAGGACAAATTGAAGAGACTGCTGAGCAAGAATTTAACATGAAAGATTTGGGCGAGGCTAAGAAGATTCTTGGGATAGGGATTCATAGGGATAGAGTTGCAAGGAGATTATAGTTGTCTCAAAGTAGCTATATGGAGAAAGTGTTTGATAGGTTCAACATGAAAAATATAAAGTTGGTGAGCTCACTTCTGGCGCATCACTTCATGTTATCTAGTACACAATGCCCAAAAAACGGATGAGGAGATCCAAGAAATGTCAAAGGTTCCTTATGCCAATGCAGTTGGTTGTCTGATGTATGTCATGGTTTGCACGAGACCAACTTTGGCATAACTAGATGAGCAAGTTTTCTTAAATCTTGGTCGACCACATTGGGATACAGTAAAGTGGATTTTCAAATACTTGAGAAATACAACTGATTATGACATTATGTTTAGTAGGCAATCGGAAGATCCTTCAGTTACTGGGTACGTAGATGCAGACTATGTTGAAGATTTAGATGACAGGATGTCTACTACAGGATACATGTTCACTGTGACAGGACTTATCTGTTGGAAGTCTATGATACAATTTATTGTTGCATTGTCTATTACGGAGTCGGAGTACATGGCAGCAGCTGAAGCAACGAATGAAACTTTATGGCTTATAGGGTTGGTTAGAGAACTGGACGTTCAGCAAGGTGAAGTCAAGTTGTTATGCAATAGTCAGAGTGCTATCTATTTGGCGAAGAATCATGTATGTCATGCGAGAACTAAACATATTGATGTGGGGTTTCACAAGATCAGAGAGTTGATTACTTCCGAGGAAATTCAGCTTGAGAAGGTTCACATTGCAGGCAATGCTCCAAACATGTTGACAAAGCTAGTGACCACAAAGAAGTTGATCCATATTTCTAGATGCTAAAGGAAGCCTAGACCCAGAGATCCAAATGGAGTTTTGCTTAGATACTCGTGTTCTTTGAAGGGGTTAATATTCGCCAAGGTGAAAATTGTTGACGGATGACTCATATCTGAACGAAGGTCGATGCAAGGGATGCCATGAAAAAAAAATCTGTTAAATTTTTTTTTATAATAGAATTCCGTTATTTTTTTTATAATAAAATTTTATTATAGCTTTTCATGACAGAATTCCCCCTCCCTCCCTCATCTTGTGAGTGAATCTGTGAGATTCAGTAGGCTTCCAAGGATTCATCGTGTCTATGGAGAAGCAGTAATCATTGCTTATATTCAGCAAGAGCACATTAACTTCCAGCAACCATGGGTAGAAAAAGGGCACAGAAGTGATATTACAGTTTGTCTCGTCTTCTTAATACTCTCATTAGTTCTCCTGAGCTGCATTTTTCTGTGTTACCAAACTCTAGCTCATGTCGTAACAGTTCGTCAGTAACAGGCTTTCCCAGCGGTGGTGATTTAATTCTCTTGGTGGCTGCCTAGTTATTTTAGTAAATACATTAAGCTCTACATTTTACTTTTGGAAACAAAGTTTTCATTCTCAACCTGTGTAAACACAAGGTGATTTTTCAGACTTTTTCCCCCTAAACTAGACCTGAATTGATTGCATATGTTTTTGTTACTAACTTGTTACTTTTTCAAACTAGATAAAACATGGGCTAGCTCGAGGAAGAAAAGCACATGAAGGTGAATTGAATGGAGATGATGTGTCCACATCAAACCAATCAAATGAACGACAGATTGATGATGCCTATCACTTATCTGAGGCATCACATGAGCATGAGGTAAGAAGCATGCTCTCCCCTTTACACAATCACTATTTGAGTTTTCTTATGCGAATAAGATGCTTTCAGTTGAGATCTTTCTATGTTTCTCTCTATTTGATTTGATAATATCCTGTTGCAAGCTTCAGTTGACCTACCAAATATATCTTCTCTATAATCTAGTCTAGATTTGAGTTGTTTCTATATCTGCACAATTATGGTAGGAGGTTTAACCTAGTCAATTATTTTGGGCAGAATGTGGAGGGCAATGATAATGATGGAGTACCAAGGCGAGGGAGACGTGGAGGGGCAAGGCTTGGGCATGGTCAGCATCACAACAATAGTCGTGTAGCCGCCTCTCTGGTTGGCACCCCACCATCTAGCCATCTTATCCATTCTGACCGTGAGCAGCCTGTTCCAAACAAACCACCTCCCGGTCCTCGAATGCCAGATGGCACTAGGGGATTCACCATTGGTCGAGGGAAATCAGCCATCCCTGCAAGTAGTCTAAAAATGTTCAGTGTTTTCCTCTATTGTATTCTCCATGTGTATGTTGTGGTCGTCATCAGCCAATCCACGGCTTTTAGTGCCGGTGCTGATTTTGGTGTCACTGTATCCATTATATTAGCTGTGGTTGGACTAGTTTCTGTGGTCGATTTGCAGGTTGTATGTTGTTGGGTTCTTACTTTTCATGGTCTGCTCTCCAATGGAAAAAAATGCAAGGGAATGAGAAAGGGAAGTTGGTACTTAATTCTATTATATGTTAAATAAGCCAAAAACTTTACGCTATCTGATTTTGCATTTAATTCTTTTTGCAAGTTGTCTGATGTTAGGAAGTTGCAATTTGGCATTGTGGGCCATTGATAGGTCTGCTTGATCGATAAATTTAAGTGCTTTCTGAATCAATTAGTTTGATAGTCTTTCCACCATCAACTTCATCCCCACACCAAACTATTAGAAAAGTGGTTCTCTTTTAAACTTAAAATGTTGAATCCTATTCAACATCCAATTCTGTGTCTTCTAATTGTACGTGTTATTCTTTTTGTTCAGGCCCTTATTAATCTTTTTTATCTTCAAATCGAATTTGTCTCTCATATCTTTGTCCTTCAGAAGTCACGCCCTTATTGATCTGTTATAGGTTTGTTTCCAATTTCCTTCAAACCGATTGCATCTCCTATAACCATTATTTCTATTCAGAATAGTTTGCATTGTTATAGAAGTACAAAGGAAAAAGCATTCCTTGTTTTCCCTCTTATTTCTGGTTTTCAACCAACTATTCTTAAGAATCAGGTGCTCTTTGTTTTAATAAACTTTTTTTTAAGGTTTATTAGTAGTGAAGTTTAAGATTGTCACGCCCCGGAAACTCCCTGTCGAAGAAATTTCGACAGCATCTCCCCTGACAGTGACAATCCCCGAGGGAGTCCCTGTCCGAAGAAATTTCGGCAGCATCTCCCCTGTACGGGTGACAATCTGAAACTTATATACAGCGCCCGTGGGCCACATATACCTCGGCCAACACGGCCGGAACAATAACAGTAATAAAAACAATCACACGCAGTTAATAATAGTCAAACTAGAACAATGATAATATGACTCGGAAGCAACCCTATTCAACTACACTCGTAAAACATAAAACCGACGAACTCACCTCTTCTGCCGTCCAGGCAGGCATGTAGTAAAAACACATCGAATAAAAATCCATCGACAAGTACAATCCATACAAGCTCCAAGTATCAAAACAAAACAAGTCTAAACATAGTCTGATAAAGAAGAAAACCAAAAGATCAATAAGTCCTCGTGGTCTGCAGGGGACTAGCAACTGGAACCCTCTCCTGACAGCATCAACCTGAAAAATAACAACAGTGGAGGCGGGGGTGAGTCCAACACTCAGCAGGTACAACTGATATGCAAAGTAAGGAATATAACAACTAGAACTAATCATGCGTACAGACTCCTGATAAAAAGAAGGACAAGTGCAACTGAGATAACAGGAGTAAACTGTACTAAGAAGTACCTGGTATAAGGACAAATGGTCCGAGAGATATAGAATCCTGTATGCATGTCAAACATAGGCATCCAAACAATATGCAGCATATAAGTGCAGCAAGCACAAGCAATAAATGCAATAATGCACATGGTGCAAATGACATGGTCACCCCTACTGCCAGTCAGCCATCTCACACTA
>JBBMJZ010247275.1:0-18860 GCA_037833815.1 Zingiber zerumbet
ATAAGATTTTTTTTTAAAAAATAACTTCATTATTATTCTATATATAATATTTTTTTACAAATTTAATTAAAAAATAATTTATCATAATTCATTTTATAATAAATTGTTTGCAATCATTACTATATATTGAAAAATTCAATGAGACATTCTTTAATTTTTTTTTATAATTCTAATAATTATAAGTGTTTTGTATATTATTTAGCTAATTTACTTTTCTTTTTCCAAACAAAAACCCCTAATTCGTCGGTTTTCTATATACTTTAATTCAAAGATGGATATATCTATATATATGTCCTATTACAGATTGACAAAGGAGAACTTGGCTGTCAAATCAACGTATTTGTTTCCATAAAGATCCACACATATTTCCTTATCTGCTGTTATAATCTACCAATTAATCGCAGATTTATGTCATTATTTATTATTCTGTTTCCTCTTTCTTAAACCGCCGACGGGTGCCGTTTAATGACTCGCGTCTCTTTTTTCTCCCAATTTCTCGCCTGCTATAAATACAACGAACGCGTTACTTTTTCCGGGTTTAAGCTTCGTCTCTCGACGGGCGGGTTTAAGCTGCGTGTCGTTCCAATCGGAGACGGAGAGATCTAACAGGACGAGGAAGATTCTCGAAGCGGTTTTGGTGGATGAGGAAGGCTCGCGAAGGGTGATGATAGACCTGAAAGAGCGGCTGGGGAAGTGCCGAGCAAAGGTTTTGAGCAAGGACAAGCCCACCTCCAGAAGACTCCGCGTGATCTACGATGACCCGGATCTGACCGAGTCGAGCGGCGACGAGAAGGCAGAGATCGCCACCGTGGGCTGTCGCCGGAAGGCGGCGATCGAGATCCCGCTGCCAATCTTCCCTTCATTGTCTTCTCCGTTTGAGAAGACTGCTTGGGGGAAGAACTCCAGGAAAGCGGTTACACGCAGAGCCCCACGTAAGGCCAAGGACACGTCCCGCACCCCTGACGGTTGCGATGTTAACCGCCGGCATAAGGGAGTTCGGCAGCGGCAGTGGGGGAAATGGGCGGCCGAGATACGCGACCCCATCCGCCGGGTGCGCGTCTGGCTCGGCACCTTCGACACTGCAGAGGACGCCGCCAGGGCATACGATCAAGCGGCTTGCTTTCTCCAGGCTGAGAAGAAGGCGCTGGCCGCTGTCACTGCTTCCGGCGACAGTAACTTGCCAGCCTCTCCTTCGTCGGTCCTCGATGTAGTCTCCGACCAAGCCCAGGATGTGGCTGCCGAGGCACGGTCGGAGAACGGGAATTCAGTGGCTCGGCTGTTACACGAGTCGTTGTGGATGGAATTGGAGCCTTTCTTCACGACTGATAAATTAAATGATAGCATTTCTTATGACATTCCCGACATCGGCGACTTCGACGACGGTGAGCTCCCTAGCCTTGAAGCACTGACCAAATTGAGCTTCTAGGTATGAATATATATATATATATATGTTCGTCCTAAATTTTGTGGTTCTTTTTTAGTAAATACACTAAATGTTTATCAAAAACACTTATTGGGTGTTTTCCCGGCCTAATAATTGTTCAAGTACAAGTGACGAATCTCTATTTTTTTTTTGTTAAGAGATCTCAGCTTCATTTAATTGGCAGTAATATCTTGTGTACGTTCGTAGGAGAGGAACTAATCTCTATGCGCAATGGTTAAGATTCTTGCTACTTCGTTAAATTAAGAAAGCAAAAAACGAGCTTTAGCAGAAATTGGCAAGGTACTGCAGGACTCGAAGCTGATCTGAAAAAAAAATAGATATTTAAAAGATTGATATAAGGAACATAGATAGAATAAGGATTCTTCCAAATGAACCATAAGTGTTTTGATTGACATAGAATGATTGTAGAAACCATTACTTTGTTACTGCAGTGCGCATTAATTTAGATTAAAGAACATACAATGTGATCAAAAATACAATTTAGATAGCTATAAATTATTGAAAAGCACAAGTTGCAAACTTTGTCAGATACACTTTCGATCAAACAGTTGTATGAAAAGGTACTGCGTGCTATCATAGCTTGCGAAGAAAATTAATCAGACCTCAACAAATGCATTTTTAAAGAAGACACCATGAAAGCCTTCATATGCCAAAGACAATCCACAAAGTTGACCTCTGGAGTCCAAAATTAATCAGACTTCAACAAAGATCATCTTCGGATATCCATTCTTAAAAAAAATCATCAGGCTTATACAAATACCAGAATAAAAATGCCGATAATTCAGTAATAAGCAATAATTTTGAAAGTTTGGTAGTAAATACAAAATAAAAAATAGAGATAGAAACTTGAGGAGAAAGTGAAGATAACGACATTGAAAATATTAGAGAATGTTTGAAAATTAAATGGCAGCAATACCAAATCATACCACACCTTGATCATCTTTCTAATGTCAACGAGTTATGAAAATACTAAATAAAAGCTCAGTGCAAATGCAGGAGATAGCTCATCATCAATCTATGTTCATCATAGGGCAAACTTATGGATCACATGTAGAATAAAAAGTAATCCAACAAAATTTTAGAACAAGAGGAACAAAAAATGTAGATCATGCAAGAAAACAATAATGCATAGAACGAGGGAAACACATAGGTGCATCAGAGAGATTCCCTTAGACAATGTAATCATTCTCTGGAGTGCAGAATCCCTCTCTTTTTTTTTTATCATCACTTGAATGATTTTGTTTCACTACAATTATACAGTAAAAAAAAATATCAGGCACATCGCTATTAGGGAGTAAAGATCAGTCAAATGAATGGAAAAAAGTTCAATTTTCATGAATTTATAAGTTTCAAGTGCCTGTGCATAGTACTAGCATAGTGCTAAGACAAATATATATGTGCAAAATAATTACAAGATTCTAGAATCAGAAAATGTAACAATTGATATTACAAAACAAAGCACATAGCTGCTAACTGGATTTCATGAGAATCAAACCAATTAACATCATTAGAAGCAAGATAGATTTAACAATAATTGTAACAGCAGTAATTGGATAAAATGATCAACCTAAGGCTGGTCATTGCACAATCAAATCAGCCTCATACCCTTATCACGCTAAAATCAACATTTATTGTAGGCGTATCCTTAACCATCATTCATCAAAAACCCTCGTCCACAAGTAGAATATTAAGTGTTATGTTAGGTTATGTTCTATAACCACCATGTCTTAACCTAGGACTATGAATCTAACTACCTACTCTCATAAGTGTATATCAACTCTCATGGCAATAAATAATTGCATTACTCTATTCATCCAAAAACAACCTAATTAGTCTACATCACTACATGCTGAACACTTAAATCAATATCATATTGAACCAACCACACAAATCATCATACATAATATTGTGTGCAGATAATGATATAAACTAAACTATGATAAAAGATATAATATGTTACCGCTACATAATTGCATAAACACACATCATATGATCTTTCAAATATGCAAATTATCAAAAATCAACAATACAAGGAACAAATAGGTATACGAATACAACTACAATAAAATACTCTAAGTAGATAGATCAACAAGCTTCCTACCACTGAGACGTCACAATAATATAACTCCCTATGATATCCTACTCCATTATATTAACAAGTCACATTGAAGATACAACATTGTTTAAAACTCTAAATTAAAACAATGTAAACCTCAATCTGTGATTTCCTCTTCTAATGAAATGCAAACTAATAAAATCGTCATAATATCATCAATCCAATATGATGTCATTTTGAATTTCCTCTTCTATATCCTCAACTGCCTCTACACATCTACACACCCAAACCCACTACCATTAGAGAGATTGATAACAACAAAACAAGAGTAAGAGTTTATCTCAATTACTAACCGACAAGTGACTGTCACCTCTAATAATAGCTCTGATTTTGAATCTTAGAACTAAAAATCAAGGTTAGCACCCCATATGATAAAACTTGAACTATCCAAAGGGAACATAGGACCTGTCACCATTGGAAGCTTACAGCAAGGGCCAACGATCGCAGGGGTTGTTTCTCTCCTCCTTTTACATGATAATAGATATGGGAGGGCAACTATCTGCTTCGACTCCATGTACGGCAGCAATATGCGGCGGCTGGACAAGGGGAAGATCGATTGGTACAGTGGACAGTGCACGAGGGCCACAGTGTGCGACTCCCGGCGCAGGGGTGAGGGGCAACAGTGTGCGACTCCCGGCGTAAGGGTGAGGGGCAACAGTGTGCGACTCCTGGCGTAAGGGTGAGGGGCAACAGTGTGCAACTCCCGGCGCAGTGGCAGTGCTAGTGTACTAACCGGAGCGGCGCCGACGAAGAATGCAAAAACCGGCTTCTATGCAGGAACGGCTACGCGAAGAGGGAGGCGCAGAAAAAGAAGAACGGAGGCAGCTTTAAAAATGCAAAACCCTAACTCAATTGAGCTCAGTCGACCGAGTCTATCTAGTTCAGTCTAACTCGGTTCAAAATTGCTTCGGGCATACAATCACCAATTTAAGCTCAACTTAATTGAAATAAATAGTTTCATTTCGTAAATGCTAATTTTGAAAGGTGTACAATTTTCAAAAGTGTGTTTACTTCTTCTATTAACAATTTTCTATTCTTAATAGTTGCAATAAAATCCTTAAAATATATTTATTGGATGTATTAATTCAATCTGAATCAAGATGAAATTAAATTTAAAATTTTATTTTATTTTTAATTTGATTTACCTTTTAAAAAATTTATATCAATTAAATTTATTTGTCAAAAAATTAAAAAGGACTCCTATTAAAAAAAGAGTCCTATTTATAAAAATAAAAGAGTATTTTATCATTTTTTATTTTAATTCTACAACAATAATTTTGATCGACATAAATATAAAACTTTGACTATAATTATTTACAATATAAACAAACTTTTAAATAAAACTGTTATAATTATTTTTTGAATAAAAAACTATTTTAAATTGTAACAGTTTGAATTAAAATTATATTATTATAATTTCATTTATTTTTTTAATAACATTTAATTTATTTTAACTAAGTTGAATTAATTTTAAACAGTTTTATAATTATATGTTTTCTTATCTAATATTAATTTTAAAAAGAGTTTTTTTAAAAAATTTCCATTATTTTATTTAAGTCTGTTTTGTTGACCGAATCTTTTTATTCGAAGTCGAAAAGCGTAAGAAAATCAGGAAAACCAAGTAGGAGTCGACGGAATGGCTGGAAGTTCTGGCGAAGACTTTTCGGTGGTGGTGCTGGCGTCGGACCTCGGCTTGGACGCCCGCTCCTTACTCTCGCCGACGGATCGCCAGGCGGCGGCGACGGACGAAGACGAGGTGGCGTGGCATGACTGTCTCGCCTATCTTTCCTCCGACGAAGATTTCTCGGATCTAGAGGCTCTTCAGGTTTTCCGTCTCCAAGGATTCGACAAGGCCGGCAATCGAATCCTCAGGATTGTAGGAAAATATTTCCCTGGTTCGTGCACGCGGCTTAAACATATTTCTTTCGAAGTCGTAGGATCTCACTTTGTTATATGGTAGCTAGGGTTATTCATTTCTTACCTGATTCGAAAAATCTTGAAATTTCTGCGTAGTATCATTTTATATATTTTCTTAATAAATTTGTGACATCAGATTTATCTTGCATATTTCATTGATGAATGCTCAGTTTATATCTCCTTTAAATAGTAACATATTGATTCTAATTTCAATATTCTATTTCGCACACTGTATGATTTGTCTTTGAATTGAAACACTTATCAATATTTCGTGTTTACACACACACGCACACATATTGTTGATGAATCCATCTCTCATCAAATATTAACTAATGATTTTCGTTATCAAGTTTATATTTTTTTCAACACTGTATGAATTTTCTTTGAATCGAAAAAATGGAATACTGATGATGTATATTCGGGATTTATAGATTTAAAAGGGATTATACAATATTTTAGATATTACGATTGCAGATATGATATTTTTCAGTTTAAAAGGTTAAAATTTGTATTTGCAGCTGCAGTTATAGATGGGGAACGTTTGAAGAGATATGTGTTTCATAAGTTCATCACAGAACTAACGGAAGAACCATTCTGTATAGTATACATGCACAGCACTGTGCATTCAGAAGATAACAATCCTGGAATATCCATCATGCGGTGGATATATGAAGAACTTCCATTAGATTTCAAGGATAGACTACAAGTTGCGTATTTCTTGCACCCAGGACTGCGTTCCAGATTTGTTTTAGCCACACTCGGACGCCTCTTCTTAAGTGGAGGGTAACTGCATGATACATTATTTCCAATTTACAAAGACGAATATTCCATACAAACTAGTAGTTAGTTATAATGTGTGATCTTCCTTGAATGGCATCCCTCTCTTGCTTGTTTCTTGATGTTTAGAAATTAACTCCAGTATTTACCTTCCTAATTCATGCTTCTCAAGGACAAATAAGTACCTCATTGGTAAATGTTGTAATAGTGTTGGACTTAGAAGACCAAATTTCTTGCTCAGTTTGGCATTTAGATTACAGAAAGGCACTCCTTGAGGCGTAGGCGCGCCGTATAAATTCTTCCCTGGTACAGGTTATCATATTTGTCATACACAATTAGCTAGACTTTGAGCTATTGAATTTAAAAATTTAGTGATATGCAGTCAAAACAACAAGATTGTCACTAGTTGTGAATAAGGTTCCGATTTTTGATTAGCTAAGACATTCCAGATTTACATTCCCTACTGCAGTTCAATTCAGAATTAGGAATTGCCAAACAGCTGCCGGATGTTGTTTTGTTTCAGTTTTCGGATATGTAATGCCTTAAGTTCAGCTACAATTGGGCCAAGTGAAAGATTGACCTGCCATCAATGTGCAATGGTTCTTTCACTTTGATATTGGAGCACAAACTGATGCCTTCATTGCTCGAAATCTCATATATCCTAAAATGTAACTTTGGGATCTTCCTTCTAGAAGAATTACAATATAATATCCTTGGTTTGTTTCTTCTGTGGCTTAGCACTTGATTATTTCTGCAGGCTAAAATCAAACCGATAGAAGTCTTGTCTCTTGGTTTTGTCCTTGATTGCTTAAACTTTTTCCATATGCTAATGATCTGCTTCTAATGCTTTATAGATTGTACTGGAAAATCAAATACGTCAGCCGGTTGCAGTATTTATGGGATGATATTAAGAAAGGGCAATTGGAGATTCCAGAGTTTGTGCAAGAGCATGATAATGTTCTCGAACATAGGCCTTTAACTGACTACGGAATAGAGCCTGATCCTCTTCACTTAACAGAAGTACCGGCTATGGGGTTGTCACTTGGAAGGCACGGAGATACATGGGATTCCAGGTCCTACATGTGATGCTTTTGCCGGAAGTGTACTTAGTCGTCAACTATTCCTCGAATGTCACAGCATGTTGTTTCATGGGATACCCTTGGCAGTTCCTATTAATCTTGTAAGTCAATATTGCTCATCTAAATCATTTTACATAGTGTTGCTGTTCTAGTGTTGGTGACATAATTGAAATGAAAGGAATAATACTCTTCATTTTCGAGAAAAGGTAACGCAAAATTTTCGTGGTTGAATATTATGATGGTCATGTTTTAATCAAAAGTGATTTCCTTAAAAATATTTAATATTCTAATTGATATTTAGAAAAGTACGGATATGATTTATTGATAAATTTCATTGATATTAATAAAATCTCAATATTAATAACAATTTTACCATTCTCAATATCGATTATTAATGGTTTTCCTATATGATAATGAATTATTTGAATTTCACAATAAATTTTATAGACTATTTTGATTAAATCTCTATGGTTTTCTTTTAGATTCTTCAATTATTTTGGTGAAAACTGAATTCACTAGTTTAATTATAATCGGCCCTTTAATAACTAATTTTAGTAAAATTTAAAATCATATTATATTAATATTTTTTTCTTTTCACATTAATATAATTTTGACACTTATTAGTATTTTTTTTTATTTTTCATATAAAAAAAATAATGCATCATCATATCTTACTATTGGTAATACCGAAATTATTTTTTATAAATACCTTTCTCAACATTTTATAAATATCTATTCTTATCAGTTTAATATTTAATATAAAAAATTAAATTAATTTTTCATAAAAGAGAGATTATTATAGTGAGAGCAGATCCATTGTACTGTATTTTGCGGTCTAAAGGATAGATCATTTTATTCATTGGTCCATTTGAATGGACCCTACTTGTTAAATAGGTAGGGTCCATTTAAAGGGACCAATCATCCTTTTACGGTCTAGAAGATCACGTCTGTGTTATAATAGCTCATCGCTGATGTTTAATTTATAGGTTTGAATATTAATCTAATGTATTTATATATTATATTATAAATATGCGTGCAATCATCTGTCATTATTATTGATTTTGATGAGAAATGTTAACCTACGGACTTTTATCTACGGAATGGTACGGACCACCCGCCACGTCATTTTTTTCATAAAATCTTTTTCTCTTCTCTGTTTTTCCTTCATTCTCGCCGAACCGAAGCAGCTCACAGCGTCTCCTCGCGCGCCCGCCACCCGCCTAGCCGTCGGCTATCTGCCCACCGCCAGCGGCCCCGACCGCCTGGACCCACCCACACTATAGCCCAGGGGGGTGAACCCGTCGGGGATCGCGGCATAGATTCCAGCTACTGCAGCCTGCCCGCCTCCGAGCTGAGAGGAAGTCTCGGTGGCGAGGGGATCTAATCACGCCGGATTCTACCCAAGATCGCACCGGAATCCGCCAGCAATCTTGCCAAAATCCGGTGCAACTAGATCCCCCCACCGCCAAGACTCAAGAAAAAGCTTAAGTATGTCATGACTCACCATTTCATTTTTTGTAGGCCCCATCAAAAACAAAAATTGAATCAATTTCTTTCAGAATGCATCGTCAAATCCAATCAAGCAGGCAAAAACATTAACGTGTCCACCAGTAAAGATTTACTAAAATTAAACATAACCATGCATCTGTTATTTAAACATTCAAGACAACTAAAAAGACGGGGGGTGTCGGGGTGGACAGTAACGAGAGAGTTTTTCCGGCGATGGAGCACAACTCCGGCAGCTAGTGAGTTCTGAAAGAGGTATTATTTCAGGTTCGGAACGGCCAAATAAACGCCAATTGCAATGAGATTCGTGGTGCTGGAGATGCCGTGGAAGCCGCATAGCGATTCGACGCCGTTGGATTCGAATCTAAACGGCGTACCCATTTCGCAACCGAAGGGGCCGTAGGAACCAGTTTGGCTACGATTGCGACTAGACGCAGTAGAGAACCGAAGAGATCTGATCATCACAGGGGCATCCAGAGATGGCGATCCGAAGTGCCCGCTAATGGAAGTAATGTAATGCCAGGGTTCAAACCTTATCTGCTCAAACAATGTTTGAATTCAAAATATAAATGTTAGAAAATTTAAGTCGTTGTAAAATACGATGATAATTAATCGGAAGAAAGAGAATTACAATACTAATGGAGATATTAATCTTCGGAAAGAATTATTCTAAAGAGCCTGCAGTTCAGAATTCTCATGAGAATTTAAGTGTGTGCGGGAAAGAAAGAACAGGAACATGAAGAACTACTACCAAGTTTGTCTACTTACAGACTCAAAACAATTGCCATCGCCGCCGTGCCGATCAGCGAGTACAGCTTTTCCATTTAGGTAGTAGACCATTTGTATAGAGTTGATAGCATCTTTGCCGTAAGTGATTAGGATCTGCTGCACCTTTCCGTAGCCTGCTTCATCCCACGTATTAGACGAGGGTTGAAGATTTAAGTTTCCCCGTGGTCCGATCCTAATAACGCGCTCGTTGTTTATGACATTGATCTGAGACCATTAAAAATATAATAAAGCTTACAAAACAACTGAGAAAATAGCAAGGAGCTAATGAGAGAAGGATCGGTATGGTGTGCATTATTGCTTACATCCACATCTTTGGAACAGTTTTCTCTTGTGATCCTGATGCAGAAAGCTGTTTCTCTAGGTTTGGGATTTCTTGCCTTATATATTCGGAAGGAATTTGAAAAGACGACCATGTGCATATCGAGATCTTTGAATGCAGTGGAAGATGAGAAGACAAATGCATTATTGACTTGTTCCAGATGATAAGAGCTATTTGTCCAAAGCAGTAGTGTTTGAATGCATTTAAAAGTTATTGTAAATATAAGACAACTAATAGAGCGATTAATAAACATTAATGTTGAATATGAAGAGATTGAAATACATTTTGATGATTGGTTGTAAAATTGCATTTAATATTTAAGAGTTTAATGTTTAAATTATAATTTATTACGACTGAATAAAACAGGTATAAATGATTAATATTTGAATACTTCTGCTCATAATTGAATAGTATGAAATAAAAAAAAAAAGGAATTGTTTGATTTAAAAAGAAAATATTGTTACTTCACCACTTTTCAATATTAAGATTAAATATGGTTTTGTACGATGAAAATGATGATCAAAATTAAATGTAGCTTACATAATTAAAAATTGTACCGTGACCCATGGCTATATGTTTCATTGTTTCATTGATGTCATTATCACATGATTAACTTCGATTTCCTGATTTACTCTTTCTTTAATAGTGTGTAACAGTTATGGAAAAGCCATCAGGATGATAAAGGCATCTTCAATGGTTAGAGCTCTAAATGAACTTTTTTCAATATCTCAATATATCACATCAACTTTATGAAAGCTCATTGAAATATCTTTAATGGTTAAAGCTCTAAATGAGCTTTCTTATGATCCAATTCATACCATAAGTTGCATGGCTTCATGCATATTGTATCAAATTCGAGACAAAAGAGCAGATTTGTATTTGCACTACTGCTCTTAAACTACAAACCTCGAATCTCACCTCTACAATAGTTCAAGACTTTTTATTCAACTTTTTAGATTTTACAAACCTCTCATAAACCTTGCATTGAAAATGTCCTAAGCCCTTAAAAGGACCACTATATATCCTAGAGTTTAGGAAATTTTAGAATTAATTCTGAATGTATATAAAATTTATATAATTTAATAATTGGTATTGAATTTCTCTATCGGTGTATAAAATTTATATAACAAGGGGTATAAAATTTATATAAATATTTAGTGATTAAACATTCAATTCCAAATATATATAAATTTTATACATATTCCGAATTAAATAGGTGTATAAAATTTATATAACTCCCTCCGAGATATAGAAAATTTATATAAATATTTGGTAATTAAGTATTCAATTTTAAATATGTATAAATTTTATACATATCTAAATTACAAATAAAATTTGTTTAAGGTGCGTATGTATAAAAATTTATATAATTTAATATTTGAATCATTCACATATTATATAAAATCTAAATAGGTATAAAAATTTATATGATCTAATATTTGAATCATTCAAATATTACATAAAATCCAAATAGGTATATAAATTTATATGATCTAATATTTATTGTTTAACCATTCAATTATTGGGTCTATACTTAGTGCAACATATATATGTATATATATATTGGGAGAGAGAGGATTTGGGAGGAGAAAGCTAAAATTTCTATCAGTATGAGCCCTAAGGGGAAAACAGAAGAGGAAGTTCAGTAGTAAGGAATCAAAGGCATGTTCTAAACTATTTTTATGCAATATTCAGTTCATATAATGATGTATGGTAAACTCCACCATGTTGATTACGGACAACCTTGTTTTACTAGTATGTTAGGGATTTTTGTTCTATAGAAATATTACATGCATATATGAATGAGACTTGGGTAATCTATGTTCATATAATAAATTGCTACCATGACTTCTTGATTTCCCTTGATAGAAAATGGCATCACAAAACAAATTAGGCTTTTCACAACTTATGAACTAGAAACCATGGTCCATAGGTTTCGATTTTAGGGCTTTTGTATGCTGCGAATTCAACTATGTTTGAGATAATTTAGTGTTATGTTAGTTTCGGTTCTATATTTTTGTATGCTACAAATTCAACCATGTTTAAGATAATTTAGTAGGTTATGTTAGTTTCGGTTCCATTGTTTTGTTTGCTATGAATTAAACCATGTTTCTTTAATTTAGATTTCAGTTTGCACTCATTAGGGACATTTAGATTTTGTACTTGTGTTATTAATTTATCTATACACTTTAATGTTATTAAAAGATAGCTACCATGATTTCTTTAATTTAGATTTTTGGTTTGGACTCATTAGGGGCATTCAGATTTTGTAACATATGCGATTTATCCATCTTTGCATCCTAATGTTATTAGAAGATAGCTACCATATTTCTTTAATTTAGATTTCAGTTTGGACTCATTAGGGGCATTCAAATTTTGTAACATATGTGATTTATCCATCTATACATCCTAATGTTATTACAAGATAGCTACCATATATTTTTTAATTTAGATTTCAATTTGGACTCATTAGGGGCATTCAGATTTTGTACATATGTGATCAATCTATCTATGCACCTTAATGTTATTAGAAGATAGCTATCATGTTTTCTTAATTTAGTTTTTGTGTTGGCTCATTAAGGGCATTCGGATTGTTAGTAACATATGTGATTTATCCACCTATGCACCTTAATATTATAACTACCATATTTCTTTATTTTAGATTTTGGTTTAAGCTCATTAGGGGAATTCAGATTGTAGTACATGTATGATTTATCCACCTATGCACCTTAATGTTATAACTACCATGTTTCTTTATTTTAGATTTCAGTTTATGCTCATTAGGGGCATTCGAATTGTAGTACATGTGTGATTTACCCACCTATATATACACCTTCATGTTATAACTACTGATCTGTCCGAAAGCGGGTGAGTGGAAAGCTGGGAGGTGGCGACTTCGCTGACCGGATGTAGACCTTACTCCCCTCTGTAAAACAGATGACGTTAGTGTCGTGCCAGGGAAGTGGTCTCCAACGTTGCCCTCTGACGCTCAAGTCAGTCATTGGAATGTGGAGCAGAAGCAAAGTAATAGTAGAAATATGTGTAAAAAGTAGATCACACATACCTTCGCTGGTGATGAACCTCCCTTTATATAGAGCCCTTGGTGGGCGACGTGCACGCTCCTCAAGGCATGGGTTCATTCTCCAATATGTTTGTGGCCACGTTCTCCAACACGTTAATGGCAACATTCTACAACATGTTTAGAGCCACGTCCTCCACTATGTCCTATGAAAGGATGTCGTGAGGACCACCGTCCTGTTGCTGGGTCGAGTGGATCAGCTGCTCGGCCAAGACTGCGCTCTGTTTACGGTCAGGTTCTGCTGCTTGGCCGAGCGGGTAGCCGCTTGGCTAGGAGTCCTCCGCTGTATCTACTTCAGTTGCCATTCTGTGCGGCGTCTGTGTAGCAACCTGCATTCCTCCGTTCGGACAAAATGATCCGGTCTCCCTCATTATCTTGATAATATGACTTGAGCGCTTGCCTATGGTATTCTCCCGAGTTGGAAGGATTGTCTGCTCAAACTTGTCTTCTACTGATCAAGCCCTACCTATCCTGACAAGTCATTGCATTTATCCTTCGTTCAATTCTTTGACACTTGGGCGTTGGTCATCTTGACTTTGACCTCCACCTTGGCGATTGACCCCGTGCTAGGTGGGCCTCCTCCTTTCGCCGCATCACAAGCCTCCCCTTCAAGTCTAGTCGAAGAAGGCTACAAGCCCGACTGACTGGACAAGATGTATCTTCGTCGACTATGAGACTCGATCAGTCATTCAACTGATGATAAATGCTCATCTGTGCCGATCGAGACGATGTTGATTGTACTTAGTGACAATTTTCTTCTCCTTGCTCCTCGCGCTTCTCAGCCAAGCGCCCTGATGTCATCTAAATTTCTTAAAGATCGTGCAAATTTCTACTCATTATGGTCGAGCACGTGACCATACCCTTTAATTAAGCCTCATTAATGTCATTCGGTGACTAAGAGCCACGCCCCTTTTTGCCGTCACACGTTTGACATGGCAGGCGGATATCCACTGCTGACGTGACATGCAGCCTTTTGAATTCAACAGTTGGATCTTCTTCTAGGTCTTTGTGACTCTGGATAAGACAGTTATCATCGATCGACCACGAGGTTTATAAGTTTCGCGTGTGTCACCGTCATCTTCACTTCGCGTGCTTTAGTCTCTAAGCTTCCCAGCGACGCTTTGCTTCCTCTTCCTCTTCAACAACCTTTCCTGTAAGCTTCCTCCCTTACTTGAATCTTTAGTTGTTCTTAGCGTCCTCTCTTTCAATCGAGTTTTTTCATTGTTCCTCGTCGGCCTCTTTGTTTCCGATGGCAAGCTCCTCATAACCTCCTGTCTCCATTCCTAGGCTCTGGTATACGTCCATCGAGTCTAGGTTCGATGGAGGCAACGCTGAGAGTTTGAAAGCCACTTACAAAATCCCATCTAACTATCAAATCATTCTTCCTTCTGCTTCCGACCAGCCGAACGAACCACCGTCGGGTTTTCTATGCTTCTTTAGGGATCAATTCACCGCCGGTCTGCAGTTTTCTGTTCACCCCTTCTTTTCCGCAGTCTGTAAATATTTTTATATTTCACTCCACCAATTAGTCTTGAACTCCTTTAGGTTGTTGTGCGGGGTCATCGTCCTTTTTCATCTACACGACATTCCTTTGACCCCTCTACTCTTCTACTACTTCTATTATCCTAAATTGTCCGAGTCGAGGACTTTCATATTCCAAGCCCAAGTGGGCTTGGTCTTCTTTAATAAGATGTCATCCTCCAATAATCATTGGAAGGACTACTATTTTTTCGTTCACTTTCCCGAGCTGTCAGATTTCCTGATCGGCTGGCATTTGGAAGTGGTGCACCCGCCTGACCTCAAGAAGTACAAGAGCTGACTAGACTACCTCTATGCAACTTCACACTTGGCCGGTCAGAAGTACCACATCCACAAGTTACTGCACGAGGGAGTCATATACGTGTTCAGCTTGAGCCCGATCCGCACAAGGCTCTCGTCTAGTCTAGGTATGTTCTTTCTCCTCCAAGCCTTTGAATCTAACTGATTTTTCTCTTTTTTTTTGCAGCTCAAATCATGTTGCGCACGTGTTTGGATGGAAAATGCAAGCTTACAGATGCGGAGATAAATGCTTCGACTATAGCCGAGTTGGAGGGTCATGGCTTGCAACCGATCGACTCACAAGAAGATCCGCTCGAAGAGAGTGCACGAGCACTAGCTCAAGGGAGCGAAGGAGTAGCCAACCGGATGGCTGACAGTGCAGCGGTCGGGGCAGCGAATCATCCACCGAAACAGCTTCCGGTGATTCCAGTCGGTAAGGCTTCAGAATCTGCCTCTTTTGGGGAGCCGCTAATTAGTCAAAAGAGGCGCTGCGTGGAGGTTGCCTTCCGATCCGCTTCCTCCGTGATGTAAGCCCCATCCAATCCATAGCCAGCCTCTGCCTTGCATCAAAGCAGGGTGAAACCTTGACGCCTGCTGCCCAAATGGCGGGTGCTCCTCATACGTCCCTGTCGTCTGATCGAACGCCTTCCTTGTCCGAGCTGCCACAGGGGACCATCTGCGCTCCATCGGTTGCCTTTATACCGCCCCCATCTCTGTCGAAGGCTCAGAAGTTTTACATCTTACCGGCGTTAGCGCCTCAGCCGGTCAGCAGAGCAACTTCAGCTCTATCCACTCCGAGTGGCCGCCGCCACATAACCGCAGTCGTCCATCTGCCTACAGACGAGTGGAATGACTTCGATGGCGCCGAATCCCGAGCCCCCGAGCACCAAATAATTATCCAGGGGTCGCTCACACATATATGGGTCGTCAGACCCACACCCGGGTCCGCGTGGCAGTAATACTTCTAGGGGCGCTCGCCAACAGTCATACCTAGATGTCTAATGGGGTAAGTATTTTACTTGTATATTCCTATTTATTCCTGCTCGACCCTAATAATTCCCTGGTTACTTGTAGTATTGGTAGAGAGTCTGGCCATGTGCCAAATGCTCGTATTTTGGGAAGAAGAAGTTAAGCAACTACACGCCTCGAGCGGCCAAGAAGCGGCTTCGCGGGAGCGGATGGAGCAAATGGGCACTAAGATGGCCTAATTGAGGGTCGATCTAAATAAAAGCTCCGAGAAACTTGAGATGGAGAAGGGCAAGAGTGCCGAGCAGACTACACAATTGGCTCAGCTTAATAAACAGGTTAGCTCCTTCGAGTTTAAGATTTACTTGGCCAACACCAGGAAGCTTCAGACCATCGAAGACTTGGAGACCAAAAACAAGGAATTTCAGGTGTTGGCTCAAAAACTCAAGGATATGGAGGTGTCTCTTAACGCCGAGCAGGAGAGTTGATCAGTCGAACGCTCTGCCATGAAGACCCAGCTCAACGCCAATGATGAAGAGCTGGACAAGTTGAAGGCAGAGCTGGAAGCCTCTCGAGCGGCCCTAGAGACATATCAAGGAGCCGAGTCTAGTAGATTTGATCTCATGAAGAGGGCCTACATCCGCTCAGATGTCTTTAATGACAAGGTCGCCGATTGAGCACTTCGTCTATTTAACCTTGTCATCGACGGGTTGCTCAATCAACTGAAGGATGACAACTACATTCCAACTACTCTGACAAACAAGGTCATTAGCTGGGACAAGCTAACCGAGTCGCTGCCCGACGATGTCCTGGACTATCTTGAGTGAGTCTACTCCCGTGTACCCCATCTCTCCTTTGTATTGCTTTTTTGAACTTGTAAAAGTTGCAATGTTTTAAGGATGGTCGTCTTTTCGACGGACCTTTGTATTTAATGTTGATCCTTCATTTTTGCACTGTTCGGCTTTCCCTTTTCATGCTTTCCGATTAGTTTAGCGTGGCACTGTGACCCGTCGATCGGTGTAGTATTTCTTGCTTGGATAAGCTATTTTTCGTCGATTTTAGGTTTATAACCTCTGCTCGACTGTTGATATAGACGAGGGTTTAAGGTCGCCGCTCGACCACTTAATCGCGTAGACATGGGTTTAATGTCGCCGCTCGACCATTGAGGAAGATTTGGGTTTTAAGGTCACCGCTCGACCGCTGAGGAAGACTTGGGTTTAAGGTCGCTGCTCAACCGCTGAGGAAGACTTGGGTTTAAGGTTACCGCTTGACTGTTGAGAAAAACTTGGGTTTAAGGTCATTGCTCGATGGTTGAGGAAGACTTGGTTTAAGGTCGCCGCTCGATCGTTGAGGAAGACTTGGATTTAAGGTCACCGCTCGATCCTTGAGAAAGACTTGTGTTTAAGGTCGCCACTCAACCGTTGAGGAAGACTTGGATTTAAGGTCGTCGCTTGACCATTGAGGAAGACTTGGGTTTAAGGTCGCCGCTCTACCATTGAGAAAGACTTGGGTTTAAGGCACCACTCGAGCGTTGAGGAAGACTTAGGTTTAAGGTCGCCGCTCGACTGTTGAATGACGTAGACATGGTTTTAAGGTCGCCACTCATTCACTGAATGGTGTAGACATGGTTTTAATGTCGTTGCTCGACCACTAAATGGTGTAGACATGGTTTTGAGGTCACCGCTCGACCACTGAATGACATAGATATGGTTTTGAGGTTGTCGCTCTACCGTTGAATAAGACTTGAATGATCGGCACAAGAGTATGGAATACTTGTACATTCATATTTTTCCTGCATTCACAAGGCACACACATGCAGTTACATTCATTCACGCACCTCACCCGGCTTTATAAGGTTGAAGGTGGTTTGCGCTCCAAGGTCGCTCGAGCTGTCTGCCATTTTCATCATGCAGGTAGTATGATCCCGATCGGAGCTTTTATACTACCCTTGAAAGGGCCTCCCCAGGGAGCCTCGAGCTTGGTGACGTATCCAACTGGTTTTGTTCTCTTCCATACCAGATCGTCGACCTGGAAGGATCTCATGATCACCTTTCAGTTGTAGTTCTGCTTCATCCACTGTCGGTATGTCGTGAGCTGAACGACAGCCTTATCCTGCGCCTCATCCACCAAGTTGAGCTCGATTAGCCTCCGCTCGACGTTCCCCCCATCGTAGAGTTGTACCCGATCGGACTCCACTCCGACTTCCACGGGGACCATTGTTTCACCTCCATACACAAGCTAGAATGGTGTTACATCGGTTGCTTCTTTTAGAGTCTTGCGAAGTGCCCAAAGGACATTCGAGAGCTCATCAATCCAACTTCCTCCTGTGTGGTTGAGCCATGTCTGTAGACCCTTGAGGATCTCCCGGTTTGTGACTTCTACCTGGACATTGCTTTGGGGGTAGGCCACTGAGGTGAACGTATGCTGGATGTTGTAGTCTTCGCACCACTCTCTGAGCCTCCAACCACCAAATTACATTCCATTATTCGAGACAAGCCGATAGGGGATGCCGAACCAATACAAGATGTTCTGCGAGATGAACTTTATGACCATTTGCTCACTTACCTTTGCCAACGACTCAGCCTCCACCCACTTTGAGAAGTAGTACACCACGACAAACAGGAACCTCCACTGACCTATCGCTATGGGAAACTGTCCCACGATGTTTATACCCCATTGGTCGAATGGGCAAGACAAGTGGATGACATCATCTCCTCAGTATGTCAGTGCGGGATGTTGTGATATCTTTGGCAGGACAGATAGTTGGCTATTGTCTGAGCGGCATCTTCTTAAAGCGTGGGCCAAAAATATTCAGCTAGGATAATCTTTGGGGCCAGCAAACAACCACCCGGATGGCTTCTAATGTGCGTAGATTTTATACACTTGTTTAGCATGTTTTGACGCACATTCCTATATTTTACGTATGCTTTATCTATGCATTTTCATACTCCTTGCTTTACTTTCAGCATATTTACTCTTCTTTATTCGGAAATATGCTCTTGTGTATTTTCTGTCTACAGGAGTCAAATTTGGAGAGGAAATGATGTTCG